>CAOKZL010003925.1:0-59068 GCA_948472985.1 Iguana delicatissima
CAGCAGCAATAGATATTAGCAACAGCAGGCCCTCTGGAAATGGCAGCAATTGACAGTGTCTCCATTGTTTGATTATGTGGTAGTTCCACATTTGATTATATGGCGGAAAGAGTTGGCATATACTGTTTTGATTGGCAATCCTGTCGTTATATAAGCAGCAGTAGACAAGGAGAATGCAGAACCCCAAGGACTACCATGAAAGGCTAAATAATTGGTTTTTTAAAAGGGAGAGCCTGTGTGTCATAGTGGGTGACGATTGATTTTTGAGAAGGAAGGTGGGAAGACAGCAGTATGTTATAATACAATAATAGAAGAGGAGTTTGTTGTTCACATGCATCTCTGTGGCTGTTAATCTTGTGGAGAGCATTTGAAGGGACCCTCAGATGTCTCACAAAAACAATTCAGAAACAGCGAAGGCACAACACTTAGTGCTATGTAAAATATAGAAGTATCTCTCAAACAGTTTTGGAGAGATTCTTCACACAGAGTCCCTACAGTGCTGGGTAGCTGATCAACCACTACAGAAAGGATAGGAAGGCACTACTGAAATGGGAGTCCTTGTTCATATAAGACTAGAAGCTTGCTCTTTTGATGGACAAAACCAATATTGTGCTTATTGCTCTCACTTTAAAACAATCAAGCAAATGGCCACGTTGGGATGTGCTATGTTAGTTCATTACTTTTTCTTCTCTGGAGCAGGGGAACTCCACCAGAATTTTTTATATCACCTTTATTTTTCATTATGTTTGCTTGAAGTTGCCTAGCTGTGCCATCTTTGGAACATACTGCCTACTCTTTCCTTTAGGCTTATGATCATCTTTGATGAGAACACTGGAATGATGGGAACTATGAGATACAAGTGTGCATTCCAGTCATCAATCAAAAAGTTTCTTTTGTATTTTGTTCTAACCTGTTATTATTAATGACAGAGAAACACAGAAAACTATGCTAACAGGACAGTGAAGAACAGCTCAGTGATTTCTTTTTGAACCAAAGAAGTGGATGTGGAATGTCTTTCTGAGTTTGCTTTCCTAAGTTTTCAGTGTAGACTTGGCTGGTGCAGATTCATGCAGAGTATCAGTGGAGATAATGCAGAGCAGCAGTGTTTTACAGTACAGACAACACAGGTACATATTACAAATGCTAGACACCCTTAGTTGAGAAAATATTATTGAATTTTCTCTGTATTTAGCTCTGAGACTTCAGAGTTTGGTTTTGCTCAGCTATTGCTCACTCATAATGATTTAGCAAGTCATGGGAAAGCAAGTTTTGCATATCAGTCTAAATCCAGACTTTATATAACAAGCCTCCCTGAGAAATCTCCTTATTATTCATCAAGATTTATTCCTCCTGGGCCTCAGTATATTCCGCTAGCCAGGTGGCTTGCTTCATATCCATACATAAGGCAGCACAATAGCAGAAGTAGTATTAAAATACTTTCTTCAGGACTGCTTACTTTATAGTTCACAGCTACTCATGTGCTTCTGTTAAAAAAAGGGAATCATAGGCTTTCTTTTTGTTACTGTTTGAATATTGAGGAAGCACATATTTTTAAGCATTTCACCTTTCTGTCACTGTATATTGTAAAATCAGAGTTCACACAGAATTTGCTGTGTTCATTTTTATTGTTTTGTACCAGGGATGGACAACTATGGCCTATCAAGATGTCATTGGACTGCAGATCCAGGTGTCATTCAACTTTGGCTGTGCTTTCAAGGGCTAATGGTAGTTATGGTTAAATAGCATCTAGTGCAGTAGTTCTCAACCTGTGGGTCCCCAGATGTTTTTGGACTTCAGCTCCCAGAAGCCCTGAGCATTGACCATAGTGGCTGGGGCTTCTGGGAGCTGAAGTCCACAAACATCTGGGACCCACAGGTTGAGAACCACTGATCTAGTGGGTTATGTTGCCCACTAGTAGCCTTTCTCAACCTTTTTACCCTGGAGGAAATCTTGAAGTTATTTTCAGGACTCAGGGAGCCCACTACATAAAAATATTATATTTCAGTTCAAAAAAATGTTTTTCTTTTCAATCACAATCTCTTGTGGAACTCTTAGCAACCTCACATGGAATCGTATGGTTGAGAAGCCTTCTGTATTGGGATATATAAATATGAAGAACAAGACAGTCTGAGCTGAATACAGAGGTTCCAACTAGTATTTAACTGTATGTCTGGCACATATGCTTTATTATAATATTTTTTTCTTGAACCTTTTATTTCTATTTTTTTTTCTTGATAGCAATGCTCGGTACTTTCTAGTTAATCTATTTTTCCTAAGTTTGTATTCTAGAAGTGGGTTTTCATCACAAAATGAACTCTAAAACCTGAGTGGGGAGAAAGTAACTGGTGGGGGAGTTGTGGGGAAGCCAGCAAGAGCAGAAAATGTTCAGTGCTCTCTTTCCTCTGATAACAACAGGGATGTAGCTATAAGAAGGGAGCAAAATGAGGGCATTGTCTCCCTCAGAAGAATTTTACCTCCCACAACATTTTTCTTCAGTCTCCAAATTTCTAGAACAGCAGTTAACTTAAAACTTCAATTGAACATTTAGAATATAATTTAGGTATCCAAAGAAAAGGAGCAGACAACATTACCAAGGGAACACAAACATAATATATAGAGTTCTAGATGTGAACAATTTTCCATGTCTCAAATTGAAATACTAGAAATTTGAGAACTGAAAGAAAAAATTATTTTGGGGTGTTGAATTTTGTCTCTTCATTCTTATTCTTCTCCCCCGACAGACCTAACCACATTTGGTCCTCATATGCAGCAGAATAAGCAGGTATTGAGAACAAGAAGCTGAGCCCTAAATTGACTTATCTCCTCTCTCCTTTTTATGTCTTGATACATTACTTAACAGAGCAGGTAACCTAATTTAGACCTCACCTTTTGTCCCCTTTTTAGCTTGATACGTTATCTGTGGAAAGCCAGAATAGTGTAGTAGTTTGAGTACTGGATCACAACTCTAGAGACAAGGTTCTGGACACTGGGTGACTTTAGGCAAGTCACCCTTTCTCACCCTTTGAGGAAGGCAAAGACAAACCCCTTCTAAACAAATCTTGCCAAACAAAACAAGACAAAACAAGACAAAACACAAAAAACAAACTTGATACTTTCAACTTACAGTCTCCATAAACTGGAAATGACTTGAAGGCACACAACAACAAACATTATCTGAAGATGTTCAGAAGCAAGTGCTGTTATTTGATCCATCAGTGAGACTTTGCATTTCAAGCGTAAGAGAAAATAAACAGTGTGCTTTCATCAGGAATTTTAGATGTGGATTGACTTGCATCAGATATTGACACCATGTGTACAAAGAATAGCCCCTTCTCACATGGTTCATGTTCAAATTAACCATTCTTAATCTTTCTGGGCCTATGTCAAATTTCTGTTTTCTGAAAAATATTTCATGAAAATTCAATAAAGAATGGCTAGCATCCTATCGAGCACTTATGCTCATAATTATTTCCAGATCCTCCCACCAGTAAGCAATGATGTGACAAGCAGAAACAAGGGACCCCGTAGGGTCCTGTCACAACTCTTCATTGTACTGCCGCTTGCTAGAGGAAGGGATGGGATACCTCATCCTCAAGCACACAGCTTGCCAGCATGACAGAGCTCCATTGCTCAGCCCAGCTGCCTGGATTTTAAGGTAGGTTTTGGGGAGTCTGGAGTACATAGCATTGTAGCTATGTGTCCAATGTGGGATCTTGGTCTACAGCAAGAGTTGTTGTCACCATTGCTAGAGAAACAACTATGTACCTATGTGCTATCAGTAATATTCTGATATGCATTGAGAAACTGCTGTTGAATTTACTGATACTAGTTTAAAAAAAAATCTCCGCTTGTATGAAGGCAGAACAATCCTATGGTGAAAGCCAAGTGCTCATTTCTTCACACAGTATGGCAGAAAGGAGCAAGAATCAGCTTTCACCAGTGCTTTCCTCCATTTGTTTCTTAAAAATTATAATTCTTCCCACTGAAAGCACTGCAGGGAAGGCAATACAAAGGGCTGCATTCAATTGTCAGTATATCTGCTGAGTCAACAGAGCTTCCATAAGTGTTGACTTACTAAGTTTGATTTAATGGGCCTACTTTACTTGGAGCTGATAACTGAATTTAGCCTTGTGTATCCCAAATTTCCCCTACTCTGACCACTTCATCTCCAATGTGGCAGGCAAAGGCTGCAGAAATATTTGTGGAAGTAAGGAGGAGGGATGTGAAATCTGATTTGTCCTTCCAAAACTGGAACTCTGTCTTTGATCTTGGGAGGAGTAGATCTAATCTATCCTGGGAGCTCCTGGGAGACCATTCTATTGACATGATTGTACTGTAATTGAAAGAGCCATCCTTACCCAATGAAAATAAGATTAGTGCAAATGATATTTCTCCTGAAAACTATGGTAAGCTTGTTTCTTGAAAAATGACCTTTCCTTAATTAATCACGTTGCTAACACATTGCCATGGTAGTCATATTCTGTTCAAGCTTTAATTTTAATTTTGCTCTTGAAGGAAGATATTTTGGTAGATATCTTTGGTGAGATCTTTGTGACCCACATGGCCATTCCATTTGACCTTATTGATATCTTAGGTTTATTATACAGAACAGTGGTCCATACAGACTGTTGTAGAGCTGAAGGTTTTATTGTTAATGAGGTTACATATATAGTCTCTTTATTGAAATATGGTCATAGACTCCAGAAGAAAGAAAAAACCCTTTCCAATTAGTTTATTTTAAAAATAAAATAAAAAGGCATTTCTTCCTTATGTCTGCAGACCAAAAAGATTTCTCAGAATTGAACATTCTTACTTGTATGCATTATGGGAAAAAATGTTGTTCACAGCTTGTAACTTAAAAATATGTTTATCTGAAATACAATGGTGTAGCTCTGATATGAGATTTATTGTCATATATTAAGCCATCTGTTCCCAAGGACTGTGCTTCAAAATCTAGGGCTAGCCGATATCTGACTCTGCAGAGTGTACTTCTGAATTACTGAACTCTTTTAGCATGTCTGAGGAAAAAGAATAGAAATCCCAGTTCACATTGGTTCGTTTGAAGAGCACACTTGGAACAATTTTCTGTTCTCCACAGGTAGTAATAAGTAATATAGAGTTAAAGAATTTAGTTTTGACATGTGGAATAATATGGATGGTTAAGCAAAGCCAGATCTGTGTTTCTATGAGCCATATATATTTTATTCCTTTCAATTTTTGTTCCTTTCCATTCAGCAAGAAAGAATTGAATGTTGTTTTTGGATTCCAAAACATTTATTTAAGACTTGCAATCAATAATTGTGGTCCATATATATGTGAAATGAGATCAGAGCTTGGAAATCACATGTTAGATGTAATGTTTTATCTCTAAAACACCTTAAATTTTGCTTATGATCACTCAACAATGTTAACTTTAGTGTTTAACTTACCTTGGGCTGATAATGTTGAGGGAGAAGGCACGACATCCCTGTGTTTTGACTCACTAAATGGTGCAAGAGGGAATGATGGAAGGAGGAAGACATACATGGACATTTCAGTATAGCTGTTGAGTTAGATGTGGTTATGCCACATGCTTTCTCTGTATTGCAGAAGGACAGCTTGGGTCAGAATAGAGACAATGAGGACAGAAGTGAGCTGCTTCAGAGTTCTAGGAAGATGACCCAGCTCTAGCTTATCTAGAGTAGAGGAGCTCAAGGAGACATAGAGAAGATAGGATGTGAGGCTTACTAAAATGGGAACTTCAGCAGATGAAAATACAGATTGGGTTCATGCCTCTTTGCTCTCAGTTGTATTTTGCCTCTGCTTCTTCCTCTCTACCCTCGGGCATTGAAGAATTCTGCAGTCCCTAGAGGCAACTTTCTTGAGGAATATATCTAAAGTCTGAGGCAGTCTGGGGTATTTTTGAACAGATAAGATGGTGAGTGTCCCTATGTGAGGAATTCAAATGGGCAAAATAAAATCTCAGAGAAGATGCTTCACTTATTGGCCATTTTAAAAATGCCTTCAGAAAAACACATTAAATTATATATGTATTAATGAACTATATTTACAGCTATCACACTACAAACAAGGTAAAAAGAAAACTAAATTTTGATTCCTTAATTTGATTTATTGCAAGCCAATATACATTCGCAACATTCCTGGCATTGCTACCAACAAACCCTCAAGACAATTTACGTAGTAAGACGAGTTGTTGATTGAAATATTAGATGGCATTGAAATGTACTTTTATAGACAGAAACTTTGCTTTAAGGTATCCCAAAATATTGCTTTCTTAATATAAGCACTATCAATATAGGCACTATCGATATGAAAATAGTAATCATGTATAAAAAGAAAATTCACTAGGTTCATTACCTCTATCCTCATGCCTTCACTCTCTATACACATAGGGGGGTGTTCAGAAGAGGAACACTGCCTTTATATAAGATAGCTGTGTCTGTGATTTGGATCCCAGTATTCTATGAATATACAGTGACAAAATAAGTGAAAGAAGAGTTGATCCAGTATGCTCCCTCTACTTTCATGTTTATAGTTTCTACACAGATAATGTCTAAATAGAGGTACATTGGTATTAAATCTCCTACTTAGCGCATATATGATGGGAGTACCATTCTTTATGACATGGGGGCACCAGATAGTTTAGTACTAAGTTTAAGGGCTTAGTCAGCCCTTATCAAGCAGTTACTGAATGAACAGCCATTAACATTCCCAGGAGTTGGACGAGATCTTAGCAAAAGTATGAGTGTTCTCCATTCTCAGTGGATACAGTGTGTGTGTGTACATGCCCTCAAGTCACAAAGGGGCTTATGCTGGCTCCATGAATTTCATTGGGTTTACTTAGGCAAGATTATTTTTCCAGTTCCTTCTTCTGAAGCATAGTCTACAGCACCTGAGATCTATTGGCTGTCTCCCATTCAAGTACTAACCAGGACTGATCCCACTTAGCTCCTAAGAGCAGATGAGATCTGATGCCTTTAGGATATTTAGGCCTATTACTAGTTACCACTGTGTTACTGAGGAGTAATGACTCAGGAATTCATTCTTTGTGAATTCGGGTTAAAAACTGAAGTCACTTAAGTAAATGAGGAGATCAGAATGATCTCTCTCTCTCTGTCTCTCTCTCTCTCTCTCTCATTTACCCAGTTCTCGGCTTTTAAAAAAGTTACAAAATATGTATTTTAGGATAAAGTATGCTTAGATTCATACATTTTGTGAAAAATGCATTCAGAATGTCAATTTAAATATGAATTTAAATACAAATTTTAATGTAGATTAAAGGCATTCACAAATTAATGAGGGAAATTGAAAGGAACAGATTTATGAATGGGTGTACTATTCCTGTGACATTGTTACATATGACCTCAGACAGAAGAAGTAGGAAAAGCCACCAGCTTTTTCATTTGTTGTACTTTGGATGGAAGGTCAAAATGTGATCAGCAAAATATGTGGTTGACCTGTTGCTGTTTAGATGTTTACAGTGGCAAATGAGCTGGTCTAATTAAAAAAAAAATGGTTTCTGGGGCGATACCGAGTAATAAATAGAGTGGATTTGTGTTATTATTATTCATAAAAACACAAATACATTTAGAGAAAGCACAACATTTTCAAATCATTCATGCTACTTCACCCATTAGGTTTCACTATAAACTCAGTATGCTTCCTGACAGCCTATACTCACTGTCTTCTTCATGTATAGGTTGCCACACAGAGTAGACATAGTTGCTTCTCATCCTCCTCCTTTAGAGTAGCAAGCGAGATTATTTTCATACTGACAAAGAGATCCTTAATGCATCTCCAAGATTTCCCAGGATAACTTTTTAACAACTATATTTGAATGAATTGGGTCCAGTTGTACTGTTTAAGACATAATGTCCTTTGCTATAATCTCCGTTATTCAAAGCCAACTGAATGCTTCATGTATTACCATGACTACTAGCTTTAGCTCTAGACAAAATAGCTTGTTTATTTTTATTTTCCCCTCTTAGCATGCAAAACAAATATTATACATGCAATTATTAGATAATTTATGGAAAGTGGACTTTAAACATGCAATCAGTGCAAAAACAGAGCTATTCATAAACAGATGTTCAATACAACTTTAGCTTGTGTTGTTTCCTTTTATGTTGCTTTGGCTCTGGTAGCCGGTTAATCTTTTTTTCCACTTACTTTATCATTATTATTATAAGGTACCATAGTAAAGAAAAGATTGATGTTTTTCATTAACCTAAGTTTAAAATAATCATTTTCAATAATATTAGAGAATATTATCAATCAGAGATTCATATTATACTAAATTGAAAATGAGCTTTGCCATATAACAATGTTTCATGTGCATGTTCCATTTTAAATGGTAGCTGTCTGGAGTGATGGAAATGATGTTGTATGTTGTTGTTAATGATCAAATTCAAATTATCGGGACCGTATCAATGGGAGAACTCCTAGACCTGCTGTCATCAACAGCCCTGCTTAGGTCCTACAGACTCAGAGCTGTGGCATCCTAGATGGAGAAGTCTGTCACACAAGGCAGGCAAATCGCAATTACAGTGGGATAATAGTGTCTTTGACTGGTACTTATTACATGAAATCATTCTATTTCTGTTCTTTTCCTAGTGGGAGACCGTTTGGAAAGTCTTTCTTTTACAAAAGAAATCATTACAGGATTTTTGTGCTAATAAAAGACACTTGTTTTCAGTCTCTCACTTGGAGAACAACAGAGAGGAGTGACATCATGCGATAAGTCCCAACCAGACACTATTATCCTGCCGGAATTGTGACTTACCTGCCTCATGTGATAAACTCCTGAGTCTATTCCATCTGTAATGTGGTCTTCCTCTTTTCCTACTGTCTTCCACTTTACTAAACATTATTGATTTTTCTAAGGAGTCATGTTGTCTTGGTGTACAACAGCCCCAGTTTGGTCATTCTGGCTTCTATGGAGAGTTCAGGATTGATTTGTTCTGTTCTGTTCTGTTCTGTTCTGTTCTGTTCTGTTCTGTTCTGTTCTGTTCTATTCTATTCTATTCTATTCTATTCTATTCTATTCTATTCTATTCTATTGTACTGTACTGTATTTAGCAGCCATCGGTATCTGTAAAAGTCTCTTCCAGCACCACGTTTCTCCTTCTGTCAGCTTTCTTTGCCATTTAGCTTTCACAACCATGCACAGATACCAGAAATACAATGGCATGTACAATCCTGACTTTATTATTCAATGGTATATCCTTACACTTAAAGATCATCTAGTTCCCTGATAGCTGCCTTTCCAAGTCCTAATCTTCTTCTGATTTCTTCACTACAGTCTTCATTTTGATTTAAGACTGAGCCAAGATGTAGGAAGTCTTTGACTAATTTGATGTCTTCATCATCCACTTTAAAATTACATAAATCATTTATCATCATATTTGTTTTGTTTTGTTTTGTTGTCTTAATGTTCAGCTGTAGTCCTACTTTTGTACTTTTTGCCATGATTTTCCTGAATGATAGCTCCAACTCCTTGCTGTTTTCTGCATCATCTGCATCTCTTAAATTGTTGATCTTCCTTTTTCTGGTTTTCATGCCTCCTTCCACTGAATCTAATCCAGCTTTCCACATGAGATGTTTTGTGTATAAATTAAACAGGTAAGGTGACAAAATGGAGCCTTTGTTCTAACCACCTTGACAACTGGAAGCCACTGTGTTTCTCCATATTCTGCTTGTACAGGGACCTCTTGTTTGGAGCATAGGTCACACATCAGGACAAGTAAATGCTTTTGCACACCATTGTTTTTCAGAATCCACACAATCAAAGGATTGCTATAAATTCTTTGATGCACTTCATGTTTGCAATATGATCTTGTATGTTTGCAATATGTTCTTTAGTGCGTCTTTCTTTTCTGAATCCAGCTTGGACAACTGGCATTTCTTAGTTCATATATGCTAAAAATGTTTGCTGTTGAAAAATGTTGAGCATCACTTTCTTTGTATCTGCGATTAATGCAGTGATCCAATGGTTAAAGCAATTCTTTTTGTCCCTTTTCTTAATAATTGGATTTTTTTCCTTTTTTTGTGTGTGTTTCTGTCTGTGGGCTATTGTTTATTTTCCATATTTTTGAAAAATATTGATGGATTCTGACTCTGTAGCTAAGCAGGGTTTTCATAATGTCCAAAAGATTGTCCCTCAGGAAGTGAACCAGGAACTGAGACTGCTGCCTGAAAGTCCTCCAATATGTATGATACACTATTTTAAGTGTAGCTTTAGGAGGAAAAAAATGCCTAACAGTGTTCTAGTTGATTATACCATCTATGGGAATTTGTATTCTGGGGTTCTTTAATTTTTGCATTTTTTAAAACTTTGCATTCCATTAAATGCATACATTCTTGGTTGCTTACAATATTTTCTGCCTCTCACTTTCCCTCTGTCATCAACTCAGTTTTAATGTGGCCCATGCATTATATCTTGAATTATTGTTTACTCGGAGTGATAGTGTGATTTTAGAGGGAGTGCTGATGAAACAGCTGTCTTGGCATGCCTGTTTTGCTATATAGAACAGCTGTCATCAATACCTGTGACTCTTATTTTTTTCAGGAAAACAAATATATGGAATTCTCATAAAGGCAAATTCTGTCAACCTGAGAGGACCCAATGGACAAACAGTGCAGCTGGTTATGTGACCATGATTGCTCTGTTGTTCAATGAGTTGGCCATTCAGTATGTGCTGAATGAGTACATTTCACTCCTTCCATTTCATTAGTGCACTGAATGAAGATTTGCACAAGTGCTTCAGCAAATAACTGCTGGACTGCATTGCATTCCCATTTGATGCTTATACTGGCAAACACTGAAAAAAATGTGAATAATATCCTCAAAACTGAAGCCACTTTGAGTATTTGAACAAAATAGAAAGCAGTATTAGCTGTGACAAAATATTCAGATAAGAGTTTAGGTCTCACATTGTCAGTTTACTGCAGCGCACTGACTGCTAAAGATGAGAACTGATGCAAGTTCACAAAACCACTTTTGAAGAAAGTAATCACACAAGGGTAATGATGGTTGTTTCTTTTATCTCCTCAATTAGTCCTTGAACTTCTTGTTATAGATAACTACTGCTGATCCTTACAACCATGTGACAAAAGGTGTGAGTGTTTCTTATTTCAAATCAGTACACTAATAAACTAGAAAGCCAAAGTTCATCAGTTTGATTTGGAGCTTAGTGTGCGTACAGGTTATTCAATCCAAATGGTTGCATTATAAGCAGCTTTTCTGACTACTTAGGCTATGATCCATGAGGTGGCTCCAGACTGAATCACAAATAAATTAGGAACATTGAAAGTAATGAAACCTAGGTTAGCCATGATTACCTTAAATGCTGTCAGTCCCTCTACTCTAAATGTGACTAAGTCTGAATCCAACACCTTTACCTTTTACTTTCTTTTTTTTTTTAGTTCAGTCACACAGAAGTTTCTTTCAATTCAAGTGAATTTCCTCATGCAAAATTATTGCAGTGATTCTGAGGATCACAAGCCAAGAGCTACAGTGGGCTTTCTGTTGCTACTGATTACAGAATGGGAAAGCTTCAACATCCATGTGGAACATTATTTTTTTTCTGTCCCTGATATTGAGAGAATTCCAGTGGCAGTACGTTCATCTACATTAGATGGTCTCAGTCAACCCAGTCAGACTTTCTGGTTGACATACAGGAACTCACAGTGATTGTGAACAAATGCCACCATTTCAACCTACAAGTACAAAATTCCTCAGTCAACATGGAACATGGTCATTTCCCTTTCCCCCCAGTAATCTTTTAAAGCACTGGCATATACTGATTTGCATGTAGCCCACTATAATTCCAAAGATTCTTTGGGCAGTATAGAAATATAAATAAAAATGGAAATCTCTAGTTGTACCTCCCTAGTGCTTGTGAACATATTCATTGGGGTTCCTTTATCAGTGCTAATATCTTTAAATTGTAATGAAGAAGTAAATTTCATATGGCTATATAAGTTGGGGCAGTCAATCAGCCCACAGCTCACCTTGGCTGTATGAATTCTGTCATAAGGATAAGCAAGGCAAGAAAGACAAAACACTTTAAAAACCAGGGTGATCTGATGCAATTTCCTAACAAAATGAAGCAATTCACTAAACATTTACAGATGCTTTTAAAGAACTGAAAAGGTGTCAAGTGTTATAAAGCACCTACAATAAAGAGACAATAGATTAGAAAAAGGTTTCTTCATGTAGCCAAAAATCTGTGCAGAAGTCACTCTTAATGTTATACTCTGCTCCTTGTTATTTGAATATTTATAATTAAGCACTTTTTAGGGTAATGCAGGAAAAGAATCACTGCTCAAAAATCTCAGTCAGATTTTTCAAACATTTATTCTTATTAGCAATGGTACAAAATACCAGAACACTTGGGAGAAATAAATCACCGGAAGAGGAGGTATACCAGTAGAGTTACTTCAAGCTAAAGGGTCCGAATCTGCTCTATTTCTCAATAAAACCTCTCAGTAAAAATGGAAAACAAAAGAATGGTCCACAGATTGGAAATGGTCAATATATATTCCAGTCCCCAAGAAAGGGGACACCAGAGATCACAGTAATCACAGGAGCATTGCATTAATTGCCTGCACAAGGAAAGGCATGTTCAAAATTCTACAACAAAGACTTCTATCATATATGGAGCAAGAAATACCAAATGTCCAAGTTGGATTCAGGAAAGAAAGAGGCACTAGCGATCATATTGCAAACATATGTTGGATATGGAGCACACCAAAGAATTTCAAGAGAAAAATCAGCCTGTGCTTCATAAATTATAGCAAAGCCTTTGATTGTATAAATCATGAGAAACTATGGATCGTTCTTAAAGAAATGAGTTTGCCACAACATTTGAATTTCTTGATGCATAAACTGTACACAGAACAACAGGCTACTGTTGGAAATGGAATATGGAGAAATGGAATGGTTTCCAATTGGCAACAGGATCAACCAAGGCTGCATTTCATCACCCTATCTTTTTAACTTGTATGTTGAACATACGATATGTGAAGCAGGATTAGATTCAAAGGGCAGCCATAAGTTGACAGATGATATGAAGACACATACATGCACATTTAGTATTCTAACCAGAGGCTTCTAGTATTTTGGCAAATAACAAAACCCAGTTTTCCATAGGATGTTACCAAAACAAGTAAAGTAAAATCGTAACATTATAATTATGTAGTAATGAAAGAGCCTTGGATGATGCAACAGAACAAAGTGTCTGATGACATTTGCATATTATGGACAGGATTACGTGGGAGGAAGTAGTCCTTAAGATATCAGAACCCCAAGCTATTTATAACTTTGTTGGTCAAAGCCAACACCTTGAATGGCATTTGGAAATGATGCACATAGGTCAACAGTTGTATAGCGTGGTCAACAAAGAGTTGACCATGATAAAAGTCTGACAGCTGCCTTCTGAACTAGTTGAAGTTTTTCAGTACAAGGATAGCCATCATTAAAACTGAAGTGATTCTGGCAAGGATAATTTGTGACCAGATCTTACTCTTCTAAGTTCTTAAAATCAACATTTTCAAAATTTAATATTAGAAAATCTGTGGAGTTCATGTTACTTCAAATTAACAAATGGGTCTGAGGATGTAGCACTGTACAGTCTGGTCACTCATATGTTTTGCACTGAATTTCACATTCACCATACCATTCCAATATCCAGTGTTACTAAGAAATTTATCACATGACACTGTTACACTGCAATGGCACTGTGCTGGTCTGGTCTTTGCTTGGAATTTATTGCGTCATACTTCTCCTGATGCTTTAGCACACTATACTGTGCTATACCACTGTTGGGTTATCTGGAAATAAATGAGTTTCTCATTCAAAATCATCTGTTAATGACCCCCTTTCCCACTGTGTTTTGGTAACCACTTGGGGTGTGAAAGTTTTGCTCTACTCCATTGTCATATCAGGAGCATAGTGGGTCTGGTGTGGGTATGTCTTCATTGCTCCTCCCAATAATCTCCAGCAGCGAAACCACAGACCACTTCCAGTGGTCGGATTGGGAGGACACTAGGAGAGCCAGGGATTGCTAAGAAAACAGCTATACATTTGTTCTCTGTTCTCCAACATATTTATTTTATTTATCTTATTTCTAAAAAGGGGAATAGTCCAATAATGCAATTTCAACATCATCCCACTAAGGATTAATACCCAAGGAACCTGTAGGATTCAGGAACAGTTTAAATAGTAAATAAAGCTTAAATATACCAAAGTTTAAAGAGTAATATACAAAAGCAGAAGCAGGCAAATGTTAGTTCTCATGAAAAAGCATAGTTTTTTTTTCTAAATCTTTTGGAAGTGGTGTGATGTGTGTCCATCATCCTGATCTGGGCAGAAAATGGGGGTGGTTTCACAATAGCATCATTCTATAAGTGCTTAATTATGCAATTGCACAATTACAGATTCCTATTAAAAAAAATACACCAATCATGAAATGAGAGGTAGATCAAACAGGGTAGTGCGAATGAAACTGTTGTATTTCATGTGTGAAAGACGAAACATAAGTGATGACAGAAAATGGTGCATTGGCATTCCACCCCCTTTCCAAGTACAGGAGAAGTGGTTTTCAAATGGAACAAGTCATAAATGATTAACCATTAAAGTTTTCCAATCAAACAAAACTCTCATGGATGGCCCCGCTAAACAAAGGGAAAAACTGTTACTAAAAGAGACTGGGTTGATCTTATGCCATGCTTTGGAAACTGGAAATGAAACCTTAGAGTCATAGGACCAGTCCAGTCCCCTGCCATGCAGGAATACACAACCAAAGCGTTCTCAACAGATGGCCATCCAGTCTCTATTTAAAAACCTCCAAAGAAGGAGACTCTGCCACCCTCCAAGGCAGTATAATTCACTGTCAATTTGCTCATACTGTCAGGAAGTTCTTCCTAATGTTTAGATGGAATCTCTTTACTTGAGGCTTGAAGCCATTGCTCCAAGTCCTAGTTTCTGAAGCAGCAGAAAAAAGCTTGCACTATTGTTCATATGAGATCCTTTCAAATATTTAAGCACAGTGGAAATGAATATTCAGAATGACAGATCAGAAGGATAAATTCCTGGTGATTTTTGTTACTAAATATACGTGCTATTTTTATAAGTGTATTTAGTAGGAAAGCATTTGTACAGTTTCAAATGCTACACAGTGAAGAGGGGAACCTCTGCTGCTAGCAACATCAAACCCTGTGTTAAGTTTCCCTTTTGCTTGGGGTTGGAGGCAGTGGTGCAGTCATCAGAGGGTTTTGGGACTGCCTCTGCAAGCAGAATGGGATAACCAGTTAAAGCAGGTTGTACATGCCTGGATTCTGAGTTCTAGAAGGGTTAATTACATGGTTGAATAACCCCTACTTAAAATTCTTTCCCTGTTCCCAGGGAATGTCATGTATAAGGGGTTGCAAATGGAATTACCATCCATTCTCCTTAAAAAGTCCTGCCACTTTGTTTCTGAAAGCTTTGGCTCCACAATGCCACTGGGCGTGCCACAGGTTGGCTCTGAAGAGGGGGTGACAGGTGGCATAGCTCTGTTTTAGGAGCATCACCGGTACTGTGGCTGCTGCTTTAAATATCTGACTGATAGCAGATGAACATGGGCTTGTTCTTTTGTTAGTGTCATTTGAGCTGCTAAGATTCCAGACACAGTGCCTAATTTCTGTTTTCATCAAATGAACAAACAGGCAACTATAACCAGAAATGTTTCTGGGGTCATGGGTCAAATCCATGTTCAAGGGCAGGAAACATGGGAAGGCCTCCATTGTGATTTACTCTGGGAATGAAGGCTGGGTAGACCTTTAATGGAAGATTCATTCATTGACAGACTACGTTAGGCTCCTCTGTTTTGCTCGTTATGTCTGTTGCTGCAACTGTTTGTTAAATTAATTTGCTATATAATCATATCCAGCCTTCAGTTTGGTATAAATTTCAAGTAAGCTCTTTTTGACAAGTGAAATGATTTTGCAGGCTATGTTATCAAAATTTTCCCTTGCAAGGATAGTGTTTTATGTGTCCCCTGAGTGTCCTATAAACTTCCATTATTAATGGTGTGTTAGTGGTTATATTGATGCGCGATAGCATGGATATGGCATACACAGTTATGGTCTTATAGTGCTGTAAACTATTTTAAGCAATGCGCTTTTCTGAGCTTAGTCCAGATAGCACAGTATAGCACTGCTAATTATATTGATCTAATTAATCTAATTAAATGGCTGCTAGATATGTTGTACATGCCATTTATCTATACTAACACTGTGTAAACCTATTCTGCTTGTCCATGCATTTTATATATGGTTCAGTATTTCCTTTGAAATCATCTTTAACATTTGGCCAGTATTTTTGTCTGACATGTGTAAAATGTTACAATAAT
The DNA here is from genome assembly GCA_948472985.1 of Iguana delicatissima. Lineage (NCBI taxonomy): Eukaryota > Metazoa > Chordata > Lepidosauria > Squamata > Iguanidae > Iguana > Iguana delicatissima. Next base: position 16,395 of record CAOKZL010003925.1, read on the forward strand.
ATAACTGCGAGGATTTACCTGAAACAAAGCAAAAAGTACACAATGCCCTGCTAAGCTTGTATTTGAAAATTAGTATCATTTTTTCCTGATTTAAATTTTATTTCATTGCATATTTTCTATTTTTCTCTACTTTGAAAGCATGTTGTTATATGTTAAGGATAGGATGTATACAGTTCTATACAGCCCTGTATTAAAGACAAGCATGGTTGTGAAAGCTCGACAGTGGAGAAAACTGATAGGAGCAGCATAAACTCATTTGAAATGGGGTACTGAATACAGCATGGTGTAGTCATTGGACGGAAGCCTTGGAAGCCAGGCTTTGATTTCCTGCTGAGCCATGGAAACCTACTGGGTGATCTTGGGTGCATCATACACTCTCAGACCCTAAAAAAGCCTGTGATAGGTTTGCCTTGGGTTCGCCATAAGTCAGAAATGACTTGAAAATGCATCATCATTACCACCACAACCACTACAATTGAAGCAGAGTTTTATGGACACCATGGACTGCCATAAAAACAAATGAATGGATCTAAGAGCAAATCAAACCTGAAGTCATGATGTGTTGACTCATTAGAGAAGAGAGTAAAGTTCAGTAAGTTAAAAGGCAGAAAGGAGGAAAGGAACGTGATGAACCCTGCAGGGGTCTTGGTAATAGAGGCACCATGGAAACCCCAGGGGTTCAAAATGATTGGCTGGAGCAAATAAAACCCTGGATAGCCAAAGGGAGGGGCTAGATTAGGGAAAAGAATAATAGAAATTTAACTGAAAAAAAGAGAGTGGAGGTTCAGAACAGAGTTGGTGTAGAGAACAGAGAGAGTAGATGGACAGAGCTGAGTGTTGGATTTGAGAGAGAGAAGTGTTGTGCTGGTTTATGAATCCTTAATTACGAAATACATTTTATCTTGAGAGTGTATTTAATAAAGATCTGTGAATCTCTTTATATAAGAGCTGCATCAAAAGAGTGTCTCTTTAAGCTGCACTGGGTTACACACGCTACCATTAGTACTATTTGTATGATCAGTACCACATTCATTGAAGAGATAAATCACTGCTTGTCCTTATATCTGAAAAGGGGCAGATTTAGGGAAAGCAGTAGAGGGAGATAACCTTGAGATGAGAAGCCAGTGGGGGACCAAAGTGAGAAGGGTGCTGCATTCTCAGGAAGGGAGAATAGAAGCAGACATATTTGTCATAGCCCTGGCTTGATCCAGAAATCTCCCAGGCTGTGCAGACCTGGGCACAGAGAAGTGTCAGGCTGGGCATGACTCATGTGTTTTACAAGGAAGACCACATTACAAGTGGAAAGACTCGATCAAAGAAGCTACAGCACTGAGTTACCAAGGCTTGAACAGGGCTGTGGTTAACAGAGTGACTTGAAGGCCTCTCATTTTCAGGGTCTGCATTAAATTGAAGCTGTCTTGACAGAATTAGTAACAACAAACTAAAGACAAACATAGGCCATTTTCACACTAGGCTGTTATAGTGCTATTATTCCACTTTCAACATCCTATGGAATCCTGGGGTTGCAGTTTAGGGAGGAGAAGGTCCCTCCCTAAACTGCAAACCCCAGGATTCCATAGGATGTTGAAAGTGGAATGATAGTACTGTAACAGTCTACTGTGGAAATGAGCCTCGCTGCAGTAGTGCACAAAGCCACCTTAGAGGATTTAGCTATGGGCCCTTTTTGCACCTTTTTGCACCTTGTCAAGCAGGCATCTGGTGGGGATCCCAGCATCAGCTGTCCTGGGAGGGGAGCCCACAAGGATGCTGTCTGCATCAGCTAGCTCTGTGATGAAGGAAGTGCGATGGTCATGCCTCTTCTTTCCATAGCACAGCTGGGTACTTTCCTAGGCTGCCCTGGGGCAGGAAGCACAGCCATTGTGCTTCTGCAGGACAGATAAGTTCAGGATGACGGGACAATTGTGGGTCATTGATGGGGAAAGCCCGATAATGATTTAATCCATGATTGCGCCGCCTTGGGACAGGAGATGGACAGGACCATGACAATATCATGCAGAAGCTTCATTACGGTCCTGTCTTTCTCCTGTCCCTATGGCAGGTTGGGAGGGTGGAATGGAAAGAGCCATAGTTGGAGCCTGTGTGAGGCAGATGAGATATCTACTGTGTACTAGTTTCCTCTCACTACTTTACTAACATATTAAGCACATTCATTTACCCCTTTGTTTCCTGCTGTAAGGAGGGATGAATTTTTCACTTTCGCTTTGCTTAACAAAAACTGAAATACCGTCAATCAGATTTATGATGTCATCAGTGAACTTTGATGAGTTTGCGTCAAAAAATGCACATAATGAAATGTTAACCAATCTTAATGAATCAAATTGAATAACAACAGTGATTTCTAGCAGGGGGAGGACTATGTTCTACCTGCCTGCCATGTAAGCATTATAGATGTTAGAAAAAACCCTAACTCTATGGTACAAACACAATGATCCAAACACAGACTTTGAAAAGCTAAATACTCAGAACCTTAGGCTCCAATGATGACTTGGTAAATTTCAGTTTCTTCCACATTACTGAATTATCTTTTTTCCCTCCTATTTGTGAAGAAATTTGGGGATTTCCCTAAGTTTGTACTTACAAGGAAAGGAACAAAACAAAATCACCACTCATCCCTAACAGCCACACTGCCTTCATAAGTTTTATCTACCCAATTTGGTGGCATGCAAGAATTCTTAACGTCACCATGATTTATATTAAATTAATAGGTTTTTTTTCCTCCAGATAATGTCAAGCCTAATAGTTGACCCTTCATCACACCCTGACTACAATGACTGCAGCTGTATGCTGTCTTTGGTTGTGATGTTACACAAGCATGATGGTGATGTTACTCTGGCCCCCTCCTTGTGGTCCTTCTGACAGCAAGCAAAAACCTTTTGGTTTCAGGCTGGCCATCTGTACAGAAAGTTTTTAAAGAATGGGCTAGTGTTGTACTTTAGCATTTTAATTCTAACTGTTATCTTTTCATTTTTTTCTTTTTCTCCTTTGAGCTGTTTTAATTCATTAACAGTTAAATTCTGTTTTAATATGTATTATATATGATATGTTTTTATATTGTATTATTTTAAACTGTGCTGCTTTGTGGACCAATGTTAGCAAAGAAGTGGGATAAGAATAAGAATAATGAGGTAACTTCCCAAAGTTTCCCAAGCCTACTTTTTGCCAGATCTTTTTATTCTTTTTTGGCTAGACTCAGGCCCTTTTCACACGACATCTGCCAGGCGAAAGAGGGCCTGGAGCCTCATGCGATTGCAAGGAGTGATCTGCATGACGCCCTTGCAATCACACAAGGCTCCAGGGGCGGGCAGGCAATGATCGCGCACCTTTGCATTTTCGGCTTTCAGCCAAAAATGCTGTGTGATCGCGCATTGCTTCCGGGTCCCGCATGCACTTACCTGGCTTGTGGAGCCTCAGGAGCCAGGCTGGTTGCGCTTCCTGCCCCAGCACAGCCTGGGAAGGTCCCAGGCTGCACTGTGAAAGGAAGAGGCGGGGAAGAAGCAGGGAAGCGAGAACCTCTCAGAAGAGGCTGCTCGCGCGATCACCGCACCCCAGAGCCAAGAAAAGGTAAGATGCCCATCCTTTTTTAAATTTCAGCCCTTCCAGGACATGGAAGGAGTGACATTATTTTCTACTTCATTTAAAAAGAAAAAGAAAACCTAGAGTGGTTTTCTTGCAACAAAACCAAAAAGAAGGCTGGAAAGCCTCATGAGTCTTTGAAACCAATTTTTTTGTTGTTGTTTGTGATCAAGTTGACTTCACATTATGGAGACCCTGTGAATAAGAAACTTCTAAGAGACCCCCAGCAATAACTGACCTGCTCAGTTATTGCCAACTCATGTCAATGGCTTCCAGGATTGATTCCATCCATCTGTCATTTTGGATTGTCTCATCATAGGATTTTCAAGATAAAAGGCTTTGGGAGTAGTTTACCAATGCCTTCTGTGCTGCCCTAGTTCCTTGAAAGTTAGTTACAGTGCCATTGCCATTGTCTCAGAGACATTTCTCCAGGGTCACTGCTCACTTCTGCTGCTGCCCAGTAGCTGCATGGATGGTCTGGCACAATAATTTTTGGCACATATAGTATGGCTTCTCAGGAAATGCCGGTCTGATGTGGGAGACCCTACCAGCAGTGGTGCTCCATCAGGACAGCTCTTGTCTCACAGGAGCTCACAATCCCACCATCAAAGAAAGGTAGTGCCGAGGAGGGTTGAAGCCAACATCTTCAACCGAACAAAGTAAGGATCTCTGATAATTGTCAATCTTTCTTTTTTGTGGCTCACAAAAGGAGATGAAAACTTTCATGCCTAGTTTCCATTTCATCCACAGTGGAACAGGAGAGTGGTTTGGCCTAGTACCCTTTCTGTTGATGCTGCACTAACAGAAATCATGTATTTCTAAACCAGGCAATCATTATGGTTTCTTGTTGATAATCTATGAGCTGTTTTTCACATCTTCAAATTTTACAACTCAGAAAACATTTTCTTTCTTATCTTTTTTTTTAAAAAATAGTTGGACTAAGTACATAAAAATTTGGTGCTGTACAAATGTAAAGTGTGATTATTAAAAAATAGATTGGGAAAGCCATTGGCACACTTTCCAAAGTGTCATGGGAGTTTATTTATTTATTATGCACTTTATAAAGCAGCCATCTGAGCCCCCAAGTCTAGAGAAAAGTTTACCAAACCATATTTCACATAAGCCATATGCTGCTCTGAAAGCACATAATTTATAAACCTTTTAAGCAATTGTGTTTAACAACCATCCCCCCCTACCCCACCTCATTCCACTTTCAAGACAAAGCCCTGGCCCATTCCATCTGATCAGCCTCTTATTCTTCATGCAGGTGTCAGGAATGCTGAATTTTATCCAGATGGTAGGTGATGTTGAATGAGAGACAGAACAAATTAAAAACAACTAACCAAACCAACCACACACATCATAAGAAAACTCAGTTCCCACTTTCACAGGCCAGATGACTCATCTGCCCTTTTTGTTGCAAGCAGCCATTGCTCACAACCTACATGAGTGAATCAAATCGTAAGGATCAGAAAATGATTTTGCCATTATATTCCCCTTTAGATATTTTTGGGGGTTGAGGTGGGGGAAAAACCCCCAGTATGCTGTAATTGAAGTCTCCCTTCCCCCTTGTCCTTTCCTTTTTCAGTGATTAGCATATATGGGTTCATTCATGTCTGGAGCTGGTGCAGCAGTCATTCTTCCTAATAAACCTTTTTGATTTGTTGAAAGGCATCCTCGGAGCCTGTAACTAAGGTACCGGTGCAATGAGAGTTCCAATCCGTGTGTATAAGAATGGATTGGTCCCATGGGCTACCTTGCAGTGCTTGTAACAGTTAATTGGACCTGTTAGGGTCAGCAATTAGCTCTGCACTATTCAAAACTTTTGACAGCACCCCCTTTATCTGTAAACCAGCAATTCCTAGAACAACAATGCCTTAGATAATCCAAGAGTTCACCTAGCACCATACAAAAGTGAGGCAAGCTTCTCTGGGAAAAAGCTGTGTCCCTGTGTCATTTATGAAATTGGATCATTTGGTTCACCATCATTCTACGCTGAATAAGAAACTGATATCTTTATGACATGGAAGGAAGAAAGGAAAACCCCTGCTTTACTTTATGACTACAGTGTGGTTGCTTCTCTTTTCAGACACCATTCTAACACTATTGCAATCTGCAAGATACTTAAAATGCTATGATAAACCATAGTGTTACTTTAAAGGTAGACAGTTCTGAGCTTGTATCTGTCTTGATTTTATGGAGTAATTACAGATTCAGAGTATTGCAGTGCAGTTAATATAGGGTGCCCATATCTACATCTCTGCACTTCAATAGTTGTGCAAGAGATGACATGGTGCTCTCCTAGGGCATGATTAGTTTGCTGAAATCCAGTGCAGGAAGGTGGCCAGTTAGATCCCCTGAGGTTAGATCCCCTATGACAGTTAGATCCCCTATGACAGTTCAGCAAAGTACTTGGAAGGCAAAATCATACACAATAATGCTGATCTGAACTCCACACTATCATTGATCCATTGTTTGTTGGATCAAGTACAGTTATTGAAGCTGAGAATGTGGACAGGGCATTTGTTATGGTTATACTGATTACATGTCTTCTTGATCCTTGCTCTTTTTGGTTGATAAAATTTAGCAGTGATAAGTTGACTGGTGAATGCCTCATTATGATATTTGTGTTTAAGGAAGTATCCTCTTTTGAACTGATCCACCCATTACTGCACAGCTGAAAATATACTAGGCAAGGTGTTTGAGAAGGTGGTTTTCATCTAGCTGCATATGTTCATACATTAAGCGGTTTATCCCCATTTCAATGTGGCTTAGACACTGACACAGCATAGAAACAGCCTTGTTTGCTGTTCCATCTTGTTTCTCATGCTATTTAATATCAGTGTGAACCTACTGGGAGATGTTATCTGGGGACAGGGAGCATGAACACATCAATAGGCAGATGGCACTAGTTTCACTTCATTGTTCTAGCTTAATCAGGAGATGCTGAACTGATGCCTAGAGTCAGTGGTGGGCTGGATGGGAGCCAATAAACTGAGGTTTAACCCTGGCAACCTGAAGACTCTTGGGATAACAGGTTCCCAAGCCCTAGAATTAAGCAGGTTGCCTGACTAGGATGGTGTAGTACTCCTCCTGATAATGCAGGTACACAATTTGGGGGTCCTCATGAAACAGTGATGATCCACCTGGGCTTTTAGATCAGCTAGGAAAGCTCTTCTGGAAATGCCTGGGAGCAGTGAATTCCATAGGGCTACCCTGCATAGCAGGGTTTTTCGAGTGGTGGCATCCAGATTTGGAATGCCTTTGCCTTAAGAGATCTAATTGTCCCCCATGCTTTTGTCTTTCAGACACTAGTTAAAAACATACCTATTTGTAAAAGCTTTGGAGGATATTGCAAGTAATTAATTTGTCTATACTACTCTTTCTACTACTATTACAGTACTTGAGCAAAAATGTGCATGATGTCAGATATTTCTAATGTTTAGATGTGTATTTTTTATGTTTAGCCTTTTTCTTTTCCTTAAAAAATTCCAGTTTGTGATTTTATGTAAAATTCCAAGCTGTTGGGAGCTTGTATGATGAAAGTTGGGGTGTAAATCAAATCCATCCTTCCATACTATTTTTTTTGGGAGGGGTGAGGGGTGGGGTAGGCAAGTGTAGCTTAACATCTAAGACATCTAAGAAAATGAAAAGCTGCAGTAGCTCAAATTCCCTCTTGCATACAAATATTAAAGGTGAAGGAAACTTTCAGCTGTTACCTATGGTCACCCTACATGAGTTTCAACAGACCTCTTAAACGAAAATCAAATCAAAATGAAATTCTTATTCTTACAATTCGTTAAATACACAAAGACTAAGTGCGTGAGAGCAGATGGATCCAGTGCACACTTTGCCCTCTCTGTATTAAGAGGGCATCTGGATTAGATATGGAAGTAGGAAGAGACCAACAGTTACAGCAGCATTACATTGATGTGTGATTTCAAGTTGTTTCCAACTCATGGTAATCCTAAGGGGAAATCTATCATGGGGTTTTCTTGGCAAGATTGTTCATAGGGGGTTTGCCTTCCTTCTGAGGCTGACAGAATCTGACTTGCCCAAGGTCAACCAGAGGGTGTCCATGGCTGAGTGGAGATTCAAACAATGGACTTATAGTCCAGTGTTGTAGTCCAGTGCTCAAACCACTATACCACATTGGCTCTTATCACATACTTCTAACATATTGCACGATAGAGACCTTCATGGTGTGCACCACTTTGCCACTGGAGGTATGGGAAATGTATGTTTGAGTTCATTTATGTAAATATGTCAAAACATGTGAAAATAAAGCCATCAAAGAGAGGGCTAGAATAAGCTTCCAGTGTTCAGGTTTCAGGTTTTTTTTTGACCTTCTTGTTTTACATCAAGGGATTCAAAGAGGAGCATTCAAAAATATCTATATATTCAAACCTGGTTTTTGAGTTGGTAAGTGCGGGAATTATTTTACTGCATTTTTTCCTCCATATGCATCAACAAACACTCAGATTAGAGTAAAGAGATTTGTATTGGAACCCCATAAATTTAGTATGCCTTTTCATTTATGTTAGTAGATTCAGCGAGGTTGCCAAGACTGTATGGATTCTATTGAAATGCAATTTTATTTACTAATTATTAAATTTGTTTATGCTTACCATGCACATGGAATTAGATTTGGAATTTGTGGCTGGCATCCTGTTAGCTCACCTTCATGGTCATTCTATAGGATGGAATTCTGGCAATGACCAAGATTCCCCAAAACCTCACATTGTAAGCAGCACAAGCCCCTCACCCCCATGCAACACAGGCATTTCCATGTTGTCAGAGAGAACGGTGAATGATCAGAAATGCTTTCAACTATTTTCTTGTAAAAATCATCTGCATGTACCCACAAGTATTCTCAAGAGCTCTCTGCAGATGACATCCTTGAAGGATGTCCAATTTGCTGAATGCATCCCCACTCATCCCCTCATCTTCCCTCAATGTGGAAAGGCCATATTACAGGGGTTGCACTGCCTATGAAGTGAGGTGAGGGAGATGGAATCAGGATGTAGCTATGTGATACATGTACATTTTCTGATGCAGAATTTTGGCTTATATGTTTAATGAATGGTTGTCTGAGCTTTGCTAATGCTCTTGTGGACTGTCTTATAATTGTTTCCCTCCTCCTTTATCTTATTTCTTTTGTTCCTTTTTTTTTTTTTTTTTTGGTTTTGTTAGATGATATATTGACAGTACGGAGGTCCCTGTTCAATTGGCACACAGCTGTAATACTTTCTGTTAATATTTAATATAAAATTCTCAGGTTAATTTTGTGACAAATGGTCATAATTGGTTAATTAAACAAAGCCTTCTTCTCTCTATTGCTGATTAATTCTAATACGTCAATCCTGAGACTTACTGTATTGACCTCTATACCAGTCAAACATCGAAACTATTACCTTAAGATTATTGTTGCAGGAAAATTGGATCAGTATTACAGGCAGGTTGGTAAATGGGAAGATAGCTGCCATTCAGGCCTTATTCCTGGATGAGCATGCTGACCTGGCATGTATCACAGAGACTTGGTTGAAGGAGGCTGGGAAAAGTGGTTAATCTCTCTCAGCTTTGTCCACCAGGGTTCTCTGTTCAGTAGCAGACAACACTTGGAGCAGGGGGAGGTGGACCCGTCGTAGTCTATCAAAATCCATGCCTTTGACCAGGTACCCTGTCCTTCAGCTTCCTGGGTTCAAGTGTGTACACCTGAAGCTGGGTGGCCAGAGCAGATTAGGGATTTTGTTCATGTATCTCCCACCCTGCTGCTCAACAATCTTCTTTCCTAAACTAGCTGGGGTGATCTCAGGGTTGGTGTTGGAATTCTTCTGGCTTTTAATGCTGGGGTTTTTTAGCATCCATGCTGAGACTGCCCTGTCAGGAGCAGCTCAGGACTTCACATCTGGTCTATGTCTCTACCCGTGCTGGACGCTTCTGTCTGTAGTGGGTGGCATGAACTATTTAGAGTTCCACTGCCATGGACAGAGCACCACCTGCTGGGGGTTTAGACTTGCTGAGACTCAGAACCTCTGCAGGAGTGGGGGAGCCCTTAAGATGGTCTGCCCCAGGAGGCTTATGGATCCAGACGGATTCCTGATGGTTCTTGGGGAGTTCCCTGCTGCCTTGACAGGTATTGCTGTCATGGCTGACCTCTGGAATGGAGAAATGGCCAGGGTGGTGTACATGACTGGTACCAAGTGTCACCTCTCATGGAGTGGAGCCAAGCCATCCCTTTGGTTTTCCAGAGAGCTGTTGGTGATGAAACAAGTAAGAAGTTAGCTAGAGTGGCATTGGCAGAAAACTTGGAGTGGGTCCAATCAAACACAGGCTAAAGCTTCTCTGAGAGCCTACTCTGTGGTAATATGGGCGGCAAAAGCAACTTTCTTCTCTGCCACTTTCGTATTTGTGGGGAGTTGGCCAGCAGAGCTGTTTTGAGTGGTCAGGGATTTTTTTACAAACTAGCCAAAGACAGGAAAATCCAGATCATTCAACAGCCTGCTGTGAAGAACTTACCCAGTGCTTTGCAGATAAAATCATTCAGATCCACTGTGACTTGGATGCTATAATTAATAATTCTCAGCCAGTATCTAACATTCCATTTTTGGACAAAGTTCTTAGAGCTTGTGGTGATAACCCAGCTCCAGGGGTTTCTGGATAAGATGGATTATTTAGATCCATTTCAATGTGGTTTCAGGCCCGGTTATGGGACAGAGATGACATTAATCACCTTATTGGATGACCTACACTGGAAGCTAGACAGGAGGAGTGCGTCCCTGTTTGTTCTGCTGCACCTCTAGGTAGCTTTTGATACCATCAACCATGGTATCCTTTGGGTCTCATTGCTGGGATGGGACTTAGGTGCACCGTTTTACTGTGGCTCTCTTTCTTCCTAGAGGGATGAACCCCAAAGGTTGTGCTGGGGAACTCCTGTTTGACCCACTGTGTGTTGAATCATGGAATCCTTTGGGTTCGGTTCTGTCCCCGACGCTATTTAACATATATATGAAACCACTGGGAGAGGTTGTCTGGAGTTTTGAGATTTAGTACCATCAGTTTGCAGATGACACCCAACTTTATCATTTCTTTCCACCACAAGCCAAGGAAGCTGTTTTGGTCCAAAACCAGTGTCTGTCATCAGTAATGGACTGGATGAGGGTAAACAGATTGAAACTTGATCCATACAAGATGGAGGTACTCCTGGTCAAGTGAAAGGCAGATCATGGAATGGAGATTTAGCCTGTGCTGGATGGAGTTATGCTACCCCTGAAGATGCAAGTTCACAGCTTGGTTGTGTCCTGGATTCAACTGTGAGCCTGGATGCCCAGGTTTCAGCAGAGACTAGGAGTGCATTTGCAGTTAAAACTTGTGAGTCAACTGAACATGTTCTTTCAGATATCAAATCTGGCCATGGTGACATATGTCTTAGTTACATTCTGGCTGGGTTACTGTAATGTGCTGTACATGAAGCTGCTTCTGAGGAGTGTTCTGAAACTGATCCAAAGAATCATAGAATCATAGAGTTGGAAGAGACCACAAGGGCCATCCAGTGCAACCCCCTGCCATGCAGGAACCCTCATCAAAGCACTCCCAACAGATGGGAGAGACACAGCCAGATTGCCAACTGAGGCTGGCCACAGGGATGGCACAGCACACTTGTTGCAATAGCTCCAATGGCTTCAGGTCTGCTTCCGGAAAAGTTCAAAGTGCTGCTTATGACTTTTAAAGTCCTACATGGCTCAGGTCCAAATTATTTGACAAGTAAAGATTTGTCTGTGACTATTTGATGAATGATTATATAAGGCCAGTCTTACACAATGTACTGGATATTGCTAATCATTGTGCTGGTGTGTGCATGTGTATGTTCTAAAGATGCATGTTTTAACCTGGTTTTAATTTTTTTAGTTGTTTAATCTTGTTTTAACTTTTCTGTCATATTTTTAACCCTGTCTTTTAATTGTTGTAAGCTTCTTTGAGACCTGATCTTGGAAAAAGGAAGGATAGAAATAAATAAATATAATAGCAATAAGAATAATAATTCTTGTACTATGTGACATGGACAATCCATTGCCTTTAGCAGATTGCCCACACACCCATCTGAAAGTGCTTTTACCTACCACGAACTAAGTCACACCTATCTAGGTATATCAGTGTGTATTGTTGGGCTTTGATAATGTACCAGTCAAAAATAGCCCTCATCTTTAGCTTTAGTGGCATATTATGGGCACCTGCAAGCATATACTGAATCAATAGAAGGGAACATTATTTAGCTTATTATTTATTTATTTAAATTATTTATAGCCTACAAAACCTTCCAAGGTGGCTTGCAAGGAAAAGCAAATTATATTAATAAAATCACAATAAAAATATCAAAAGAATAGTAAGTCACTAGGATTTTTCCTACAGGGCAGTCGATGTCAGTTGACTCTGTGGGAGTGAGGTGGAAAGGGACAGTCCGTCTGGCACAGACCTTGAGGTCCATTAATATATGATGCAGTAGAACACATAACTAGAATCCAATAGATTATACATGACATAAGAATCTGTCTTGAGTGTTCCCTTCAGGAAACCTATAGCAATTCGCAGGTGGGTATATTATAGCCTACTTCCTTGTCAGTTGAAGCCAAGTGTTGCCAAATTGCTGAAATCTTTATAGCTACATTCATGCCTTAGATCCATGTGTTATCTAACTTTATCTCTTAGGACTTGTGTTCACACATTTTTGGCATAGCTGTTGGTTGCTACTGGATTAGGTGGTTTCTTTTTTTATTCCCCTTTTCCTGAGGGCTCTTGAAAAATGTTATAAGATCACAAATTTAAAAAGAAAGGTGATGCCCCAGGTGCATAATATGGCTTTTCTGTCCAAAATGACTGGAATGTCAAAATTGCTATAACCTTCCAAGAGAAATGCTAAATCACAATGTGATAAGAAAGGCACCCTCGACAGGTCTGCAAATGACAGCTCTATAATTTCAGCATTATTTTAATACAATGTGGAAGTGCCTTATATGTTTAAGCTTCATTTTACATCTTTTTTTAAAATAATAATTGATTCATACTTGTCTTCACAGGTTTCAATAGTTTCCTTTTCTTTCATTATTTCATTGTCTATCCTTCATTTTTCTTTTACTTTTTGACTCCCTCATTTTTTTCTTGTTTTTTTCTGTCCTATAGAAATAAATTGCATTTCCTAGCATATTTAATTTTTCAGCCCCTTTTATCAAAAGAGGCAGATCTTTGCTGCCTAGAGGTAAAACTGATCCAATTTGCATGATTTAAAGGTTGCATTCTCATGCTAGGGTTAGTATTTGCCAAAAACCTGGCCACTGTTTGGGTCAGAATTGTGAGCTAAATGGATATTTGCAGTTTTGTGCATAGAAGGATGGGTGGATTGATAGATACTATCTAATTTCAGCTATCTAAACTTGAGTGAAGAAAGAGAGCAAAGACTCCCTAGGCCATGTTGGCTGAGACCAACTGCCACTTGACTCTGTCTCTGTCCAAACCTGTTTCCATCAAGAATTGTTTACATCTGGCTGCACCAAAATGGAAAAAAGTGGGGGAAATAGGTCAGAGTCTAAGACTTGCTCTGTAAATCTGGCTAGAACCAACTGCTGATTGTCTCTTTCTCTCCTGGAGCCGTTCCCCCTGGAGAAGAATGAGGCAGCGTTGTTGATATGGCTGCAGTTTGAAGAATTCCTTTTTGAATTTTCTTTCCACCACCCAATTTTCTTTTCCTTTAGTATCATTTTAAGTGTGCAGGCTGGGATTATCTTTTAGTTTGTTCTCTCTACAAGGCTTAGATTCAATGCTTGCTGGTAGGTGTCCCATATTGTATGACTGGTCGACATTAAAATAGAATGAAACTTCCAACAATATTAAAACAATTGAAAACACACTTTAAAAGAATATAAAACAGTTAAAAACAGTACAGTTTGAAACAATACAGCATTCTCTTTAAAGCTCTTTCCTTGAAAAAGTTCACTTAGAAAGGTATGTTGGAATAAGGAAATGTTGACCTGCCAGTAGAATGACAGAAAGAAGGGGGCCATTCTAGCCCCCCTAGGAAGGAAGTTCTAGAGCTTAGGTGCAACCACTGAAAAGGCCCTATCTCGTGTCCCCACAAACCATAACTGTGATGGTAGAGTGATTGAAATAAGGGTCTCTCCTTAGGATCTCTGGGCCTCCTATGTGGATATATGGTCTGTCAGTTTTAATTCTTTACAATACTCCAGAGCAACACTGGTTGTCCTAGAACACCATGAGAAATTTGGAATGATGGCTGCCCTGCCACCTACCACTGTTGTCACATTAGCATGAAGCCGGATGACACTACTTACATGGGGATAGGGGACCAACGGGTACTTTGCTGATCCAGCCCTCACTTTATTATTTAGAGAGAAAATGCAGAAGAAAAAGGTGTATAGTTTTTAAAAAATGACATAAGAATAACAATGATAGATTGCCTGAAGAAACTTCATTAGTTTTATATTTTTTTTAAAAACCCTACTGTATGTAACTGTTTGCTTCACTGCCATTAAAATAGAAATAGACCACATCATTTACCTCATGAAGCAGAAGTACAAAGCAAATAAAATCCAAACTTCATGGGTAGAAATTTGAGACCTGATCTCTTTGCCACCACTAATTATTTTCATGTGACTTCAAGAGGGCTGTCCTTGGTCTTATTGCCATAGCAATGGGAGGGGGCACCAGTCACAACAGCAGGGGTGGCAAATGAGGGCTTGCCCTTGGTACGTCCCTCTGTCACAGCAGTTGATGTTCCTTGTAAGAGCAGCAGAGGTGGTAGGTGAAGTCAGCCAAATCCTTAGGCAGGCTGACAAAGCAAAGGCTGAAGAATCCAGCTTCATTTAATTCTCTCTTGTGAGCAGGGTCACTTCATTCCATTTATCTGCCTTTTTATGATTTTAAATGCAATGTAGGGATAGTTTATTTTTCAGTTCTGCGTAATCTGGGACATAATTTGCAAGTGACTGGACACTGGGATCCTAGCTAGTGGCAGCCATAGATTATTAATGGGTGAGAGAAATGAAATACATTTTAGTTTTTGCAAATATTATTAACAGTAGTACTAACATATATGTATTAGCTTATGACACATTTTAAATATATTTACACACATATGCTTTAGTATAGCTTTTGTAAAACAATAAAGTCTAAGAGGCATATTTTTAGAACCGGCAGCTGAGCAGAGAGAGGGCCTCCCAAGGCCTTGGACTGGCAGGTGCAAAAGAGATAGAGATAAGGTATTCAATAGTAGGGAGTATTCCTTTCTCCCTTCTGCAGACTGAAGGTCAGCAGAGCTGTGAGGAGTAAAATTAAGTTGATAAAGAAAGACAAGACAGGAATTTGGACTGTTTAGTAAAATGGGAGGTCAGAATCTGTTTGATGGGCATTTTGAAACTACTAATGAGAATTAAGGAAGCACGAGGGAAAAGCGTGATTATGTGCATGATCATATATATTATATGGGGAAGGGGGCATGTAACTTCTTAGGCAATTCTGATAGGGTTGCAACTTTTGGGTCCTGTCCAAGGGGAGGGAAACTTGCGTTGGGGATAAAATGTGTGCTGTTTCGTGTGGGGAGGTGTCCGTCTCTCTTAGGGAGGCACCCGGCTCTGCAGAGACGAATTATTTTTTTAATAAGCATCTGATGCTTCAGCTGATCCTGTGTTAAATTTTTTTATGAGTCTTATCAGCTATTTCTGACAATGGGCTGTGGCACAATGTATCTTTTTGGGCTTCTTCTTCCCAACACATTAACATTCTTGTTCTCAAAGTCAACTCTCTTTAGTTTTGTAAAGAAGAAATCTGTGATTTTGAACAATTTAATAATCTACCTTTGTTTTCCCTTCCTTTTTCTTTTATAGCATGATTGCTTTCACATATGCAATTTTATATTTTCACAGTCACATATGCAATTTTACATGAACTGGTGTCCTTGTTGTTTTGTTTTGAGATTGCCGTAGCTACCCCTCTGTGGGGAGGTGAACATCATAGGCATCTCCTGGCATGACAAAATCAGGACATAATGTGATGGCCAGCACTTTTAATTGGGCATTGCAGGCTACATACATGTTGCTGTTTACATACAGGTTATCCCTGTTTTGGGGTCCCCTTGGTTTATATGGAGCACGACCCACACATAAAGGGAAATATCCAGTGTGGCCAACATGGTCATTTAGGTAGCTACCAGATTCAGGGATTAATATCAACTGGACATTGAGTGATTGGTCACTTTGGGTAGGTAAGGGATTACTCTGGTAGGAAAGCCAGAAGCAGCTGGATTCAGCTCTTGGAACCACCCTTGCCAGAGGCTAGTCATGGGTATGGTATTGGGCTCAGACTTGGTAGTGGTCAGCTGGTGCTCTGGAACAGCTGCCCCGATTTTGATGGTAGAAAACCAAGATTTCTCTTTTAGTCTTGTACCTGACCTCAAGGGGCTAAGATGTTCTGCCTGGCAAAGTCCTAAATGTCTAATCTTTCCCCTGCCAAGTCCTGCCTATAGCACCTGGCCTACCCTCAATTTAGTCTCACCTCAGGTACATGTATACGGATTGGAGAGATCCTCCTGGCTTTGGCCTGACTACATGCGTCTCAGGATTTCCAACTTTCTCTTCAAAGAGACTTTACTATTTGGGGCTCAAGGTCTGCAAAGAAGGTCTGTAAATATGAGCAAAACTTACATTATCACTATTGTGAAGAATTTCTGTAATCAAACTAAATGTTCTACCAAGAATGCTATTTTTATTCCAAACTATACAGATTTTGACTAATGATGTTTTATTTAAACAATGGCATATGGATATATCTAAGTTCATATCACAAAGGAAGAAGTCCAGAGTAAAATACGAAGCTCTACAAGATGGCAAAAAGAGGGGGATTGGGATTGCCAGATTTGAAGTTGTACTTTTCTGTATGCTGCCTAGTTTGTTTTAAAAGAATGGATATTTTCAAAGAATCAAAGACTGTTGTGGATTTACAGGAAAGCATGAACTAAAATTTGGATGTCATGTGGACATGTGGAGAAACCAAAAAATTCTGAAATCAAATACATGTTATAGTGCACAATATTTTCAAAACCAAAGTGTTAAAGCCTAAGTGTATTTATTGAGACTAGTAGAAGATTGGCTGGAGAAGAAATATGACAAGATATTAAGATATATAGCGAGAGAAGCAAGACTATAATAGGCACAGAAATGGAAAAATGCAGAAATCCCAGTGAAAGAGGATTGTTTGATAAAATTCCTGGACTTAGCTGAAATGGACAAATTGATTATAGTGATAAGAGAAAAATCATTGGTGATTTTCACCAAGGACTGGGAATCATTAACAAGCTTTTTGAAAGAAAAAAATATCGTAATATTTCAGTTGGATTTGATAACCAGTATTTTGGGAGGAAAGTAGCACTGGAAGCACTGGAATGATAGTTGCAGCTAGAGAAGTTGTTATCTTTTCATAGAACCAACAATAGCCTGTGTTAGTAAAGTAAGAACTTACCTTTGTAATCTTAGTATTAATGTTAGTGTTTAGTTTTAGTATTAGTGTTTAGGGTTTTTAGTTTTCAGTAATTAGTATTTAGGATATATTTATACTGTAGTTTGTTTATCTTTGCATGTAATTTAGTATTTATTCTCTTGTTTTGTATGTATGTGTTGTATATTCTTAATAAAGTGTGTGTGTGTTCATGTGTGTGTGTGTATGTATAGATAGATAGATAGATAGATAGATAGATAGATAGATAGATAGATAGATAGATAGATAGATAGACAAGACAGATAGATATAAATGTCACATGTTCTTATCCATGTCATCATTTGCAGAGCACTGTTTCTGTATGTATAGATTGATAGATAGCTATAGCAATAGACATCAATGTCACATGTTCTCATTCACTCATCCACATCCATTTGCAGAGCACTCTTTCTGTATTCTTGCTTGCTAGCAGATTTTGGGTGGAAAATAATATGCAAAGTAATACACATTTTTCAAGTCCTGCTAACATGAAGCTTTTCAAAACTTTTTGTATATGCAGAAATGGCCTTCTTCTTTACCTTCACTTGTATTTACATCTCTTTCATCATCACAATCCATCACTTTCAAAAGTAACACAATATTTCTCACAGGCATATATGTAAATATCTCTGTAAGTTTTGGGGACAGCCATCTTCCCTTCAAGCCACATATTTTGCTGAGATGAGGTAGTCCAATATCATGAGGATGCTGCTTCTTTTGAACAAAGATTATCCAGTATTGTCAGATTCTGTGGCAGATTTTGCCAGCATGCCTGTTCACAGCTATATCTACTGTTGAGCCTGCTCCCATGATGAAAATGTATGCAGCTAAAGCTAGGCTACATTTCAGAGGAAGGAACTGAGAAGACCACCTCTGAGTATTCCTCACCTAAGAAAACCCTATGAAATTCATGGACTCGCCATAAACTGGCAGGCAACTACAACATACACACACAGAGTTGTAGATGCCAGTGGTTCTCCTCTTAATAGTTCACTGAAGCCCATCTCAAAAGAAGAGGGGTCTTTTCAGTATTATTCTGCTTAGCTGAAACTAAAGACAGAAAATTATTTCAGGCTTTCCAGTGTGATGGTGATACAGTCTCCTTTACATTACATAGGTCATTTCCACACTACGTTCTTATAGCGCGACTATTCCACTTTCAACATCTTATGGAATCCTGGGGTTTGCAGTTTAGGGAGGGGCCGGCTGGCCCCTCCCTAAACTGCAAACCCCAGGATTCCATAGGATGTTGAAAGTGGAACAATCACACTATAAGAGTGTAGTACGGAAATGTCCATAAAGAAACTGAATGAAACTGCAGGACTCATATCTAAGTGTGGGATGGGCACAATCTCCTATTAAAGACCAGTGGATGGAAGGGAAATTTCATCTGCATGTTAATTGGGCTGCAGCAAGCATCCCCCTTCCGGGGGACAATAATAAAGCGCAGAAGCTTCAGCTTCTCTAGTTTGTATAAGAGGCAGAATATTCTTCTGAGAGATGGACAGGAAATCTTTCCAGACTCATCAGACTGACTCAGAAAAACTATTTGAGATCTTCTAGGGGTGGAAATAATATTTGATGTTATTTATTTCCCAGGAGAAAAAAAAAATTGGCTTCCCAGCACTTGGGAAACCCAGCTGGGAAGAAAAATACAGAGGTGAGAATTTTGAGCAGTTTTCACCTGGTATTGACATATCCTGAAGTGCTACATGAAATTAATCTGCGCAGAAATATATATCTGTCTTTTGAATAAAAATCATGTCTTTGTGTAAATAAACCACATTTTTCAAACAAAATGTGTTTCCAGATACCCACATTTGTTTTTGGTACACAATTTGTCTGTTTGTGGAGAGAGGTTGCACAAATATCTTAAGGGATTCTGAGAACAATTTTTATAGAAAAATTGTCTTTTGGGGGCTAAATCCCATATATTTTCATTACCCCCCCACTGTTTACAGATATTCATATGTTTCAAGGTTGTTGCCCATAAAAATCATGAGGATTTCTGGAAACAGTGTTTTTGGGCCTAAAATGTTTCTTTTTGTCCCCCAAAAGTATAATTTTCACACCAAAAACACAGTTTCTGGATATTCACTTTTTATGCAATTTTTTTTTTTTTTTTTGCACATATATGGTATCTGGAAAACTGTGGATTTTGTGCTAAAAATGTAAATTTTGAAAAATTCAGGATTCTCACATGAAAAAATGCAGAATAATTTCCCCAGATGATTTCAGATATGGAAGCGCAAGGCAAGAAAAGACAAAAATATTTATTTTTCCTACAGGAAGGAGTAAACTGCAGAAATTGTTAGTTGCATATTTGTATGTCTAAGAGCTTCCAAATTTTTGAAGGAAGATGTTGAGTAATTCCTAGATAAATGTGAGGCAAGGTTCAGAAAGCTCATTTATCTCAAGCTTCAGTAATGTCTCACAAACTATTGTTGGATTACAACATATGACAATTGTAGTCAGTGTGGGGATGTAGTGGTTTGAGTGGTAAACTATGGCTCTGGTTTGAATCCCCACTCAGCCTTGGAAACCCACTGTGACCTTGGGCAAGTCACACTCTCTCAGGCTCAGAGCAAGGTAAAGACAAATACCCTCTCAACAAATTTTGCCAAGAAAACTTCATGATGGGTTCACCTAGGGTTGCCATAAGTCAGAAATGACTTGAAGTCACAGAATAATAAGTCAGCATAGTGACTACTCAAGGCTTTTGGGAGTTGTAGTCAACAATATTTGGGGCCCCAAGTGCAGCCATGCTATGGAGGTATATCTCATTGTGACAGCCAGTCCAGTCATGTGGGTCTTTCCCACCTATTCATATTTCTATATTCTTGGCAGGATACAGGCAATGATTTGCCAACCAATTTGCATGGAGCCTCAAAAGTCATTTCATTATATGCATGAATATAACACTGCCTCTACAGTAATTTGATGAACAGAAAAGATCAAAGTCAAAAGAATCCTAAGTGGGAAATTCAAAGGGGAAAAGTTGAGAAAGGAATGATGAATAGAATTCATAATTATGAAAACAAGGTTGAGTCCCAGTAAACTATTTTACAGGTAAAATACTTAGGGGAGCACCTACCTAGCCAATGCAAAAACTGCTTCTATGACATTTAACAGGGTAGTCTGTATGACTAATACAATTTACACACATGTGTTAAAATCACTACAAATTTTCTTTTCCAATTTGTACATATTTACTAATGAATGTTATTCCCTTGCCTAGTTTCATAAACTATTTTTAGATTTATTTGCTCAGTGATTCTGTTAGGTCTGGTTTTCTTTAGTAACCTTAACATCACTGCTACCATAGCTTTCTCATACTATTGGTTTCCAGTCCACATTTATTCCAAAGGTGGTGTACAATGTAATTAAAAAAAAAAAACCCCAAAAAACAACAACAACAGGAATACCAGGGGAGTGACTTCTTGTGGTAAATCTACCAACTTTTCACAAGTTGGTCCAAGAACCTAATTCACTCACTGTCACCCTGATTAACTTGTTGGTAGTATATCATGACAGACTATCAATTCTGTTTTGTGGTGAAAAGCATCAACGTACAATTGCAGATGGGTGATGTTATGGATCTATGTAACAGTTGTTTTTCTTTGTTCACAGGGTGAGATTCGCTTATATTTTATTTGCAAAATCTGTGCAGAGAAGGAGTCACTTCCATCTAATTTATCCATGGCTGGCTTTTTGCCACCACCAAAGTCTTCTTGTGCTCATCTCCCCTGCTTATGAGACTGACCAGATGTTTGGTTGTTTGCATCCCTCTGCAGACCACCACAGAAAAATTACCAGGCTATGGTTTTCTAAAAGAGCCATCGTTGTGACACATAATCAGTTCTGATTAAAACTTAACTAGAATATTCTTATAAATAAATAATGAGTAGCTTTTTTGAGAATAATTGTTTCTTCTTCTAGAGCTTAACACTTATTTGGTAAAAATAAGTTGGGGATATGATGAGGTATTGTAACAGCCCGTCTCTGCAACTAAGAACATTAAGAATCCTATATGAATGTTGTCTCTTTGAAAAGTGCATAGTAAGAAGCAGAGGAAGTACCTTGTGACTGTCATAGTGGAATGGTACTAGAAAATCCAACTGCTAACTCTCTTTCTGGTATACATATTTGAATGCAGCAGTGGAAGACATGTAGCCCTTTAGATTTTGTTGAATGGCATTTCCCATCATCCTTCTCCATTAGTAAGTGAGGAAAAAGTTGCAGTTCAGCAAAATCTGGAGTCCACATGTTCCCACTCCCATTTCAGTGTCAATAGGATTTCTGATGTCTTTGGAAACCTGGGGTGGGCAAAGTATGGACATTTGCATGAATACAGCCTCTGGACTCCATTCTGAAGCACCTCAGCAGTCCACTACTCCCCCTCCCCCAAAAAAAAGTTTCAAAAGAATTTTGGTGTGACTTTCAGGAAATGTTTGCCCTAAAATAACACACACAAGAAACCCCCTCCAAACACCTGAAAAGATGCAAAAATGCCCTCCACAACTACCCCAGAGCCTTGTATTACCTCAAATACTTTTGTTTTCTTCTGTAACCATTCTAAAAAGACACATTCCCATTTTGAGAATGATTGCAGAAGAAAATACAGGTATTTGAGTTTGATGTGTGAGAGTGTGTCTGCAGTGGGGAATGGGGGAAATTGCCACCTTGCCCTATGCAGTTGTCTATCCTTCTATAAACATTGCCCTAGCCAAGATCAATCAGCGTTTCACTATTTAAAAGATGATTTACTGCAAATTGGGTGGAGGGAATGCTCAGAAGTGACAAAACTGAAGAATAGTCATTATTTTGTATTTACAAATGTAGAAGCACATCTCAGTTGAAGTAATAATTACTGCAAAGTCTGATGAAATCATATAATCAAAAGAGAAAAACAACAAGAAAATATTGCTTTTTTAAAGTAAAAAACAGATATAAATCTACAATCCAAAAGACAAATCCCAAAACTTTCATTCAATTGTTCGCTAAACAAGTTTTCAAAACACAGAGTCGGTTAAAAATTACATCTTTGATAAAACAAACCAATTAAAAACAAACATTATTCATGAAGCAGTGTCTGTCTGATTTTCCTTTTGAAATATATGCAAAGCAAAATAATCTTAGTTAGAAAGAAGGGAAGGGGAAAAGGAGTCTTGTGGCCCATTTAGGACTAAGAAATGATCTTTTGCAGATGATAGCCAACCTTCTTTAGATTCATTGATTATTAACCTACAACATAAATCCATGATAACTCATGCTAAAATAAATCAATTGTTCCTAAAGTTGCCACAAATTCTTTTCTCCTTCCTGCTTCTTCTTTTTATGCTGACATAGACTGACCATGACTATCTCTTTGAAAATAAATTTAGTCAAGCTTTGTTCATCAATTATTTTATGTAATTTGTGTTCTGGCAATACGGGTAAAATCACAGCACAGATAGGAAAAAAAAACCCATTATGTTTTCTGACTTAGGCCCTTTCCTCATGGGGGGGGCCGAACAGGGCCACGCACGCAGGGGCGGAGCTTACCCGCGAGCGGGTTGCTCCATCCCTCTGAAGAGTGCAGATCCGCCGTTCCAAATGCCGCTGAATTTTGGCGGCGCTCGGCAGCTCCCGGTGGCGCCCAAAATGGCGACTGGCGGCTTCCGGCGGCGCTCCGCCAATTAGGACAGAGCGCCAGCCAGAAGCCCGCCCCGGGCAGATCTGCAGGGGCGCGCTGCCGCGTCTCTGCAATTCTTGACCGGGGGCTGCTATGGGGCAGCGCGGGTAAGTTTTATAAAAACTTTTGAGGGTGGTTTTTATAAAACTCACAGCGCCACCCCCGGGTCTGCGCTAGAACAGTTTGAGGTTTAGAACCTCACTTTTTTTAACTGCTCTAGCGCAGACCCCGGTGAAGAAGACCTCCTGGAGAGGTCACTCTAGCATAGGCAATATGCCCATGTGGAAATGGCCTTACCTTAACAACATTATTATTCCAGTATAGAGCACTCTTTCATGGATGCTGCCCACTGCTTTTCTTACTCTCTGCTTGTGGAACACTACATTCTAAAGTAAGGATGTGTGTAGCTAATGTGTGGCCATATCCAATGATTTCTGACTGAAAAAAATAATCTGCCTCCAAACATAGAATGGGAAGTTTCCATTTTTTAAGAAAGGAAGTTGTGAAGATGCTCGGTTGATCCATTGTCCACAAATTATTTGAACAATACCTAAACTGTCATAAAGAGTGCTGTACAACTTTCCATCTGGCCATTTTGATGGGTTGGGATGGGTGGCTCCCTTTTTTTCCTGTGCTGGCAGTTCTCTTCTCACTTGGTTCCAGTTGATGTCAGTTCTGTGGTGTTTTGGGCTCCCTGACGTGGACTGTGAGGGTCATTCTTTCAGAATAGGATCCATAATGGCAATAACAGTATGTGGTCTTCCTGAGGGTGTGATCAACAGATTTGGTAGATGGAAATCCAGGGCATATGCTGGCTACATTAGGTCAGAATTGGATATGGATATCACCTATGGTCTTTTGTGTTTCACTTACAGATAGGTGGCGTGCTTAGATTGGAAGCCCCTTTGCAAGTGGAAGTGAGTCTGTGTGGCTGGCAGTGAAGGAGTGAATGGTGCCTTGGGTCCAGTGGAGATGATGAATGCTACCTGTCTCAAGATATGTGCTGGGGTGGACTGCTCCTGGGAACAAGTGTGAAGGAAGGAGACTGAAGATAATTATTGGAGCCTAGACCACAGAGCCTGTGGATGCACAGCCAGGAGATAATGGAGAGGAGTGGCCAGGAAGCACCATGTTGGCTGGAGATGATGGATGATGGCATCATGAACCAACAGAGACTTTGGACTGGGAGTGTTGCATGAGGAGGTGGGATCCCCTCAATTTTCCCATGAACGGTGACAGGCTTTGTGGGCCTATAAGGATAGTGCCAGGCAGCTGGTGTTATATGTTTGTTGGGCAGCTGCAGTGGGTTGGAGGAAGGCAGGCCTCAGAAAGGGGTGCTTTCTCTGGCTTTTCTGGTAGTTGGCATGGGTCCAGGATCCAGGAAATTAACTGCTAGTGCCACAGAGGCATAGCTAAGGTATAATGATCCCCTTAAAGGGTTGGGATGTGTGGGCCAGAAGTGGTTTTGTCTGTTCAGGAGCAGATGCACACCTGCACCCCCTGCTAGCAGAGGGACCATGCTAAGCATCCACCCCACATAGAGCCCACACTTGTCATCCCAGTGGTCTGGTGTCAGGATGGAGGGTTGGGCTCATTGATCAACAGGCAGGTTGGTCTAGGCCTGGATCCAGACTCAGGCATGTGCCAACCTTTTCATGCAACTGTAACTAATTAAAATTGCGGCCCTTTCTTTCCAGTGTGTTGGCATGTTATTTCATGTGTAGTTGAAAGTGCCGCTGCACATGTAAGGTGAACTTTCCTCTCCTTGTAAAGGCTAGCATAAAAGAGAAAATGTTGTACTGACTCAACAGAAGCCCCAATGTCATGTCATTTTTTTTGTAACACATCCTTACCCTGGCACAGGGACTGGGTTGCATGTCCTTTGAAATCCAACTGCTCTGATTTTAAAATGTTAAGTTTTTCATGCATATTTTTATATGCATTAAACTGGATCTCTTGTTTACCTGTAGCCATGACTCTGTATCTGGGGTATTACTTGAATTGCAAAATAAAATGGAAGCTCTGAGTGCAGTGTGCCAACTGTTCATTTCCAAGAGTTGTGGGGCAGGTTTTAATTCTGGAGGGTCACACTATTCCCTGGTGCTTTAACCCAGTTAGAATGGTTCAAATTAATCCTGGTACTTAATGATAGTAAACTCAGTTTAACCTTGGTTTAAACTATGTATTTATACATATCAATGAGAGAAATAAAACAGGTTATTGATTTTACATCCACTTTCACAGTGGTAATTAAAATGTACCTTTGCAGCCTGCAGATCAGCAGACTGTATATTTCAGACCAAATAACAGTTCCTCAGTAATTTTCCTTTGGTGATATCCCTTGAAATTGCAGTGTCTAGAGCAGTACTTTTCCACTAGCAGTACTTCACAATATGTTAGATGGCATCAGTGCCATAGTTGGAAAATATGGATTCATAGAATCATAGAAATGTAGAGTTGGAAGAGACCACACGGGCCATCCAGTCCAACACCCTGCCATGCAGGAACACCCTCAAACCACTCCCGACAGATGGCCATCTAGCCTCTGCTTAAAAACTTCCAAGGAAGGAGACTCTACCACACTCTGAGGCAGCATATTCCACTGCCGGACAGCCCTGACTGTCAGGAAGTTCTTCCTGAGGCTCAGGTGGAATCTCCTTTCCTGCAGCTTGAATCCATTGCTCCTTGTCCTGGTCTCTGGAGCAGCAGAAAACAAGCCCTCTCCTTCCTCTACATGGCATCCCTTCAAATATTTAAACAGCGCTATCATGTCCCCTCTTAACCTTTTCTTCTGCAGACTAAACATACCCAGCTCTCTAAGTCTATCCTCATAGGGCATGGCTTCCAGGTCTCTCACCATTTTGGTCGCCCTTCTCTAGACTTGCTGCAGCTTGACCATGTCCTCCTTGAATTGGGGTGCCCAGAACTGGACACAGTATTCAAGATGAAGTCTAACCAAAGCAGAATAGAGTGGTACCAGTACTTCCCTCGATCTAGACACCATACTCCTATTGATGCAACCAAGAATTGCATTGGCTTTCTTGGCTGCCGCATCACACTGCTGATTCATGTTCAGCTTGTGGTCTATGAAGACTCCTAGATCCCTTTCACACATACTGCTATCCAGCCATGTGTCCCCCATCCTATATTTCTGTATTCCATTTTTTCTACCTAGTGTAGGACCTTACACTTCTCTCTGTTGAATTTCATTTTGTTAGCTTTGGCCCAGCTCTCCAATCTATCCAGGTCATTTTGAATTTTGATCCTGTCCTCTGGCGTATTAGCAACCCCTCCCAATTTGGTGTCATCCGCAAATTTGATGAGTGTGCCCTCTATTCCTTCATCCAATTGATAAAAATATTGAACAGCACTGGGCCCAGGACAGAACCCTGTGGCACCCCGTTAGTCACTTCTCTCCAGGATGAAAAGCAGCCATTCGTGATCACTCTTTGGGTTCGGTCGGTCAACCAATTACAAATCCAACTCATTCATGAGACTCAAATGTTGGAAAGTAAACTAGGGTTATCCATTCCAACCATTTCTGAAAGGAAGACATCTGAAAGCCTTGCTATCAGCCACCAGGTTATGCAAGCAGGACAAGATATAATGTAATAATACATACATGCAGATCTATCTAGTCTTAACATTAAGGAAAGATAGCAGGGAGCAACAAAGTTTAAATAACAGGAAAAAACCCCCATAAATTACTGTATTAAAAAAGGACAGTCAAAAATTACAGGAATCTTGACTCTGGGAAGGTTTGTTAAGGTATGTCCTTAAATATGGATTAGACAATCAGAGAGCCATTTAAAGCCAAAGTTATAGCTACTTCTCTGGTACTGAGTAATATTGTGTTTTGTAAGGGAATACTTGCTTTTAATAACAAATGCAATAGCTCAGACTATTAATTGCTTTGGCATCCACTACTAGATATTAGTAATATTGCCAGTACATAGGCATTTCAGAGGACATTTCCCAGTGCCCCAGTTTCATGGCTGTATTTACTTATAAATTTACTTGTGGAGATTGAGTGGAACTAAGACTTGAGAAGCTGCCCACTTAATTGCTTACTCTCACTTCTCTCTCTCTCTCTCTCTCTTTTAATCATGAGGTAAGAACTTGATTATGATTAGATGGAATAAGTCCAGTTTGAAACCAGCATGCAGTTCCATAAACACTCAATTAGAAAAATATAGGTGGAACAAACCCTATGATATATTGATTAATGCAATGTGCATATTACATGAAAACACATACTGACACATAGGTCATTCATAAGCACACATTCTTCTCAGGTTTTATAAATACATAAACCATGCTACTACAAGCTAGTAAGAAACACATTTCAAAACTATGGCTTGAAGGAGAAAAAAAAATGAACACAATTGAGATTAATAGTGTTCATTACCTAGTCAGACATCTGACCTACCCAAATTTGAAAGTATTTATTTTTCTTGCATGGAAAAAAATGAGGTAAAAATATGAGGGGTGTGGGAGAGCTGGTTTATGTCCAAATTTTGCTTTAAAGCTATTATTTAGGTTACTCTAAGGTGCTTTTCTGTTGCCTTTACAGTACATGCCACTGAGCAGACATACAGTAACTGAATTGTTTCAACTTATCCAAATAACATTGAAATAGACTTAATTGTTGAGCTGGAGGAAAACCCATGTGTCTCCTGAGACTATTAGTGTCATTTAAAAGGCTAAATGTATCATAAAACTTGTCTTTAACAGAATAAAATTGTACAGACCAACACAATTTTAGCTAATGTTTTCCACATTTCTTGGAGGAGAAAAAAAAAGAGAGAGAGAGGTTAAAAAAGCAGCAGTTGTAAAAGAGAGTTGATACCTTTCACAAGGAGAACTTCAGTCCTACAAGCTATTTTATACTCCAATGTGTTACTTTGTAAGTAGCCACTTTATTGAGAGTTGGGCTTGGAGTTGCCAGGTGATCAACCAGAGATGGTATATAGCCCATTAAAAGGGCTGACTGAGGCCCTGAGAGAGGATGGAAAGCTTCCTCTAACAAGGCTCAAGTAGCATGCTGGTCTACCTTCTTTTTCTTCCTACTGTGCACTAAAAATGAAATCCTGCTAACTGCATCAAGTTAAGGGAGATGTGGGATAAAAGCAATCAGATGAGATGAGAAAAGCCATATCTGCACCTCCTTTCATTGCTTTGGAACTTTGATAGGTACAGGTGTGTCTTCTAATTTTAGAGACCTGAGTTGAAATTTTACTGCCCATAATCCAAAGCTCTATGGAAAGACTAATGAGCCCAGGGAACTTCTATATGTGAGATTCCAAGGCTAGCACTACTGGGAGATGGCCACCCTATATATCCTGGATATTGTAGATAAAGCAGTAATAGCAGGTCCCTAGCCATTCCTCTCTCTTGGAAACCTGTATTCCTGGTATCTTGGTGTTCATACCTCAGGAGCACTTGGGACTGCTATCTCATCACCAGTGTAATTCTGTATTTGAAATGAAGGTTGATGGTGTCATCCTGTTCATCTTCTCAGGCAACAAAATGTCTCAGGATGGCCCTAGAATTCCTCTCTTTACTGCAGTGGAGGGCCAGGTACCAAGTTCACTCATACTCCTTTCTGTCTCCAGAGCAATTCCTGAAATAAGGTGAGTGGAGCTCTTTCTGCCAAAGCTTGGAAAGTCATTTCTAAATAATCAGTTACACTAATAATGAACAAATATATCAGTTTAACTAAGGGCCTTTTCTCACTACGCTGTTATAGTGCTATTATTCCACTTTCACTATCTTATGGGATCCTGGGCTTTGCAATTTATGGAGGGGTATTTAGAATTCTCAGCCAGAGAGCTTATTGGCCTCATTAAACGACAAAGTCCAGAATTCCACACGACATGGAAAATGGAATAATAGCGCTATAACAGTGTAGTACGGAAAGGCCCTAAATAAACAAATAATTATAGCCCAGCATAAGCTAACCACTATTCAAAAAAATAATGAACTATACATAGCTAATTATTTGTAACTAGTTCTTTCAATGTTCTGTTGTGAGAGCATCAGATCTCCTCTTCCCACAGAGAATTTCTGGGTTAGAGCAAATGCATGTTATCATCAAAACAACGTTCACTCCTACATTTCTTCCTGCCCTACCTTGACTCAATAAAAGGCTCAAAAGCTGCTATGTATATTTATTTTCCCCATGAAGAGTGTCTGTCACTCCATACTGGCTGGTCACTGGAATCTTAAAAGGAGGTCACAAATCTATGAAAAGCAAATAGCGAAGCAGTACACCGTTAAAAAAAAAAAAAGGGCCCTGGGATAAATGAAGCAACAGAAAAGCCACATTTGGATGTCATCATAGAGGAAGGTGCGATTCTTTACTGAGCACCCTAAATGCTGCTCCCAGAAAATATAAAATCCGCAAATATCATTCCCAGTATGAACTGGTCATATTTGGTCATGGGTTGGATCCAGACTATGAATGCAATCTTATGTATCAGAAATATGCTCTTTTAATTTTACTTACTCCTAGGTGAGTAATTAAAGGATTGTAGCTTGATGTTTATCATGACATAAACCCTGTTTGAGCATTCAAAAAGTAGTTAAATCAATGTGTGAGAAATGAGGTATGCTAGCTCACTTCACTCCATTATTCCTTTGCTTGTATGAAAAGTAAGAAGAGGAGAATATTTTCTACATATCTGGAACCCTTGAAAATGCAAGTCCTGGCTGGTGTGGAGACTCTTCTTACATAGAAAAGGCAGTGATGTTTTTCAGGCAAAGAAATTTATAGAGAGGGTCATGCCCAGCACACTCCCTTGTAGACTGATTTAACCCATTCCTGAATGCCTGAATAGGACTAGAGCCTTGTTGAAATCAATGGATTGCATTAATCATACTTGCTTAAGACCCAGTGGTTTCAATGGTATTTTAGGCATAAATGATTCCCTCTGGACCCAGCTATAAACATGTATGCTTTATCAAAGTTGCACAGTTCACCTGGATTTATTTCTACAGCAGCACGTAGGAATTATAATAGTGCTGTTCAAAATCAAAGTAGAAAACTTAATGTGGCTAATTTTTGCCTAGAAATAGAAATGACAAAACCTTGTGATGTATAGCAGTAATGCAGACTTCGATGGTTGAAACTGGTTTTTTGTATGTGTGTAAATGGAGGAGGGAGATTTTTCATCCAGCTCATCCTGATGACTCACAACAACGTGAAAGTCACACAGCACTCTATGTAGCTACCATTAGACTAGACATCAAGGCATGCTGAAACCCCTTGGCCATTAAACTTTAAGCCTGGCAACTAATAGTCAGCCTAGGCAGAAAAATCGCACAAAGACTTCATCGTTGCTGTTGTTGTTTTTCTCAATTACGATGTTCTGTGTTTTATGGGTTTTTTTTTAAAAAAACCCCTTATGTTCCCCTTTTCACAGTCCATGTGATAACGTTTATCCTGAATAAAAGAAATAATGGCAGTGCTATTTCAAAGAGTCGGGGAGAAAGGAAGAAGTTTAAGCATTCCTTTTATACTGTCAGAGACACAAAAGGTTGTACCTTTCTTCCAAAGAAGTTTAAAATATAGTGGAGAAATATCAAGAGCAGAGACAAACAGTGGATCAAATCTCCATAGAAGGAACAAATCTTTCTATTTATCTGTCTTGGGTATTCACTAGAATTGTATTTCGACTATCATGGAAGCTATTTCAAATAACTTGTGCTAACATAATTGTTATTTTTACAAGTTTGGTTGCTATGGAAATACATGATGTAATCCTTTATTTCCATCACCATTGTTACTGTTTCTTCCACCTAGCCAACCTTTACTTTTAATTTTCCTTCTCTGTTAGTCCAGTTAATTTCTTGGAAACCTTCAAACTAGGATATAATTACCAATTTGAATAAGCACTGGTGCCTTCCTGCAAAGATGAACCTTTCCTTGTAACTGCAGTCTTTGTCAAGATTTTCCCGTTGCAGTCATGTGTGAACGGAAACAATTTTAATTTCTTCATGGTGGCCTACTAAAACGAAGCTGAAACCTCTACATCTTTGGGAAGTAATCTTTGGGAGTGAAATGGTTGATTATGTCTAGTTTAAACTTGGCATGTTTAGTTGTGACTTAGTAAAAAGAGGACAAAGTATGGAGCCTCATTTGAAATAAAATTAGCTTATCAAGGATTGTCCCTGTACCTAGTTTTAGCTCCAGTTTTGTGGTATGGATGACTCCTAATTGTTTTCAGAGTTAAGTACTACATGAGACTTCTGGCTATAGAGCTTAATCAAGTAAGAAGCACATGCCATACGTTGTTACATGTGTTGCAGTGTGTAGTTTTCCAAGTATGTTTTGTAAAAGCCCTTTTGTAGGGAGGAACATTCCCTATTCATGCAGTAGATATTTTTGTTTTATTTCTGTGGCATCTCTGATCCCCTAAAACAGTGGTTCTCAACCTGTGGGTCCCCAGATGTTTGTGGACTTCAGCTCCCAGAAGCCCCGGCCACTATGGTTAATGCTCAGGGCTTCTGGGAGCTGAAGTCCAAAAACATCTGGGGACCCACAGGTTGAGAACCACTGCCCTAAAATGCGGTGAATATCTCTTAAGCTTCATAAAAAGAACCAGCTCTTGCACAACAGACACTAGTTGGCTATATTTGAGCATGCCCTCCATAGCAAAAGCCTGTTTCACTGGCTCTGTGTAGGCTACTAATTTATAGTTTCTAAACTTCTACCCATTTTCTCAAACAAAATAAGCCAATCTGGCTGGTGAGAAAATTAAAACAATAATACAAGCACTTATAACAAAATACACACTACAGGATTTATAACTGTAGAAAACTTCCACTTTGTTTTCATTTTTGCCACTGGTATCACAAATGTCATGAAATATATTAAATACTATTGCAATGCTACATTTTCATGATTGCAGAAAGTCCACAGTGGCCACCAACAAATTATGGTACAATTCTTACTTAGATAATAACACACCTTTTGCTTAGTGGAATTGGTAAATCTCTCTCTCTCTCATATTTAACAAATTTATCGATAAAATATATTGAATTCTCAAATTATTAGTTTGGAATTTAAAAACTGATGTTCATTTTTATTCAGAAGAGTTAGTAGTGTACTTGTAAATGGATGAATGGCATATATATTTGGGAAAGTCATATACTTTTAGTTTCTGTGAAGTTGGTGCCTATAGCATTTCTTTATAATAAAGGAACAGGAAGAAACCTCTTATTAATAAAACTGAACCACCCAATTCTCTAACTGTTATTGCTTATTTGTTTAAAATTTTAGACTGAATATTTACACTAGAAATATATGAAATATACCCTTCTATATTATCTTCTTAAACATAGTTTTAAATATGCATTTAACTGTTTTACATCATTATTGATGTCTTTCAATGATAATTTGAGGTCACTAATAGCATTCTTCTATGAGCAAGGAATGGATGCAATTAGAAATAATTAATATTTGAGTGGAGATGATATAAAACAGCATATAAATTTGATATTCTGATTTAAAATATAGACCTAAATATAGTTGCTAGTGGAAGACATGTGGAATCAATGGAGTTTGTGTAAGTGTTGTCTTGCCAAGTTCCCATTGATTTAGTGGATCTAGTTTAGTTCGAATTAATAATTGGGTTTAGGCCAATGGATTGAGAAGTGGAAACATAACAGCACTTTGTAATTGAATTTAAACTAATGAAAAAGCCATTGTCCAATTATCATGTCAAGAAACAAGCTGGGACAAGGGAATGTTGAACAAAACAATGATGGGGGCTGAATGGAACCAATTTTTTGCACGGACTGCCATCTTTCACACTGGTATCATTCTATAGCATACTTTATAGTTTGGTTTGATTTCTCAGACAGTGCCAATTAATTCCTTTTCATTTCCTTTTTTCATCTGCTTATAAAATATCCCAGTTTTTCACTTCTCCATGCACTTCCCACCTTTTCCTTCACTTTACTTCAAAGTGCAAATGTAGTTTGCATCCAAACTGTTGCAGCTTCTCCTGGCTTGAGTGTTCTTCTCACTGATATATTTTACCATATTGACCATACTCTAATGTTGCTGGTCCATATGTATTCTAGTTTTCATCTCTGAAATGTTGGAGAGTATGCTATTTTCAGGATCCAACAGAGTACAGCCACTGATGGAAGAAGTTCCCTCAGTAGATCCAGGAAGAGATTATTCCTTCCCACACAGCCCCCATATGGACTGTAAGCCAATGTAAGCAGACACACCTGGCATAATACACTTAAAGCACCTGGTATAAGTGAGATCTGGCTCTTAAAACCATACATCATAATAAATGTATACATTGCAGAACTTGAAAGTTTTCATGATATTATATGGTATCTTGGCTAGCTTAGTGAAGGCTACTGACCTAATAAGCATTTCAGATTTTTTTTCACATCCCAAGTGGCCAGTTTTGCTTTTTCTCAATAAATGTTTTAGTCCTTAAAGTGTCATAATATTTTCTTACACTTACCTGAAAGTTAAATAGCACTGAATCTGATGTGACTTGTGAGAAGACATGTACAGGATTTCACTGAGAATAGCTATGGTAAATTAGTAAGTAAATAAGCACATGTAAACTTGTAGTAGCTTCTGATCACAAAAATTTGGTATGTCTGTATTTGAAATTATCAAATCCAAACAAAAGCACCTAAATCCAATTGTTAGTTTAAATGATAGCAGACCTATTGACTTGATGGGAACTGAGTAAGTCAATGATTATGTAAATTCTGTTGATCTACTGAATCAACAGAATTTACATAATGGGACAAACAATTGAAGTTTGGGGCAGAAGTAGAAAATACGTAGCCCTTCAGATGTTTCTGAATGGCAGCTTCCAGCATTTTTTATAACTGCCAGTGCTGGCTAGGACTTCTGGGACTTGCAGTTCAACAACATCCTGAGGATCACATAGTTCTATAACTGTGATTTAGGCATAAACTTTGATAGCACTAGATATCCCTTTGTGATATTAAATAATTTGACCATTCCATGGCACCCTGGCTCATGTGTTTGCAAGGATCCCAAGGAAACACAAACACAAGGAGCAGCCGTTTAATGATGGGAATTCCAACCTCCCCTCTCTCAGGCGGGCATTTCAAAGCCTTGGTTGTTGTTCCGGGATCTGGATGACCTATTCCTTTCATCTCACAAGATACCTGATTCGCGCCCATAAATAACAAGACCATAAAAAGTGCCCATCGACTGGCACTTGGGCTGCATGATTGATCTACCACAGATGTTTTGATCCACTTCTAAGCCTTTTGGTGCATTTCAAAGCTAACTTTGTTCTCAAAGTTTATGACATGGATCGCAGGCACAATTTATGTTATAAAAACCCCTAGTTCTGATAGTTGGGAGAGCCGCCTTTTGAGTTTCACCTCGCTTTGCTGCCAGTCTGTATAGTGAGCTCCCCGAGGAATCTTACTAAGTCTCATTTTCTTCATCTGTTCAGGACTACGTGATCAGGTGCTGTATTGCCTATTCCTAAAATTCATTTCCATTTTCCTACTTCTTATTTAGTTAGTGGTGTGTTTGTTTGTCTTATTTGTTTACTTTTCAATAAAATATTAATTGGTTTACCCTGAATTTGTTTGGCTCACTGGTCTGACTCCGTATACATACAAGTTACCCTGCCTCTAGCTAGCCATTAAGTCTGCTCCAGTTAATTTCCCCAATTTTGTGTTAATATTTGGTCATTTGGGCGTCCTTCCCAGGACCCCCAAGAAACAGGGTAACAGTTCCTACACTTCATTTAGGACATGGTGTGGAGGAAACAATATTTTCATAAGATAAATATTGAGAAACAACTCTATAATACTGCATAATATATATAATACCATATAATGCTGTGTAACAGGTAAAAAAAAGTGGCATTTAACATATATATTTTGAAATGGTATAGCTATGGTGAAAGCATTTTGTTGGAATATTATTTTGCTTTAGTGCTGTACATATACATAACATATGCCTATTTTAAATGCTAATAATGAATGATTTTTAAAAGAATTACATCGACAAAAGAACTATAATACAGAAATCCAAATGAAACAGCCAGAAGTGTTATAATACCAGGGTACGCAACCCTTGACTTTTCTCATTATTCATAAGACAGTTGCTAGGTGATATGGGCCTTAAATATGCCCTGCCATTTTGATCTCTTATTGTGAGAGGTTTCAGATTAAATGTGCATGCGGCATCTGAAAGCTACCGCTTCACCACTGACAGCCTTTAAAGAATATGCAAGAAAATTAATAAGTTTTTTCCAGTGACAAAACAAGCTGGATGTTCCATCTTTCTTTCTTCCTTCCTTTCTTATATGTACATTCATGTGAAGGATCTGGTCTGCTATTTGCACTGCAACAACCAACAGTTTCTTAAGCTGTTTTCCACCCCGTCCCCAATGACGACTGACAAAGGTGGGGGGGCATTGCCCCAAATGACTGTACATTGTCCAAGTGCTAACAGTGCAATCACATACCTGTCTACACAAGAAGTATAATTCCATTGGAAATAATCCTAGCTGGGTTTGCCTCAGATTAGTGCCTTAATGATCATTTTAGTCATATGGCCTCAGTCAGTTAGTGCAAAACTGTAATCAACTAAAGGAGGATAAAGCAGATGGCTGTGACAAGAAAAGAAAAATGGCCAGTGATTTTGTTTATGTGAAATCAGTAACTGCTTGACAGGTATTCAACTGATATCTTTATATAGAGCCAGGTAAATGTTAAGGTTCCTGGTGCTGAAAGTTCAGATCTATATATCAGATTACCTTCTTGTCACTGACAGTGCTAAAATAGGGTAAAAGTCAGTGCTAAAGTGCATACAAAAGGCAAGACTGAAGTCCTACTTGAAATAACAAGACTGATATCGTTTAAATGGGACAACAGATTTCATTTCCTTAACATGAATTCTGAAAGCAGAAAGTGAATACTTAGAACGATCTATTTCATTTATACCTATGAAGTAGACTGCATAAATGTGTCAATCATATTGCAGTATTAACCATGCAATGTCATGTTCTTCTTGAGAAGATATATGGCTGCTTACTCCTGTCCTATTTTCTTCCCATTCTCTGTGATCTTAATCCTTGCCTTCCCTCCCCCACATTCTGCTTCTCTGGTTTTTTGACATTATGTGGTTGGTGTTCAGATTTAAGACTAATGGTCATGTCCAATTGTGGGACTCTATTCTAGGGCCACTTCTCTACCATGTTTGTTCAATAAAAGCAATCCTGTTCTTGCAAGCCACTAATGGACAATATTTTATGTTATTGTTTTGCTATCTGATGCTTTTATTGCTGCTCTTTGTGCTCTCTCTCTCTCTCTCTCTCTTTCTTTTTGCTGTGTTTATTTCTGTTTTATTGTAGTCATACTTTTAGTGCTTTTATATTTTGATTGTTTAACTTCTCAACTGTTTAACTTTTGATTTGCTCTGAAACCATTTTAGGTTTAAAGGAAAGATAAAAATCTTAAAGATAAGGAAAAAAACACCTTACAAAAAATAAGCATGCATAAAAAAAGAGCATCAAAACAGTACTAAATACTTTGCAAGTAAAGAAGCCTTGACATTCCTAGAATTCATAAGTTTTCTTTCTCCTTTACTAATTTCTTGCAGCACTCTTTACTCCTTGAGACAATGCTCCCCATCCTGAACTTACCTCAAGAGAAGGGGGTCCACTGTGGTAAACTGTGGAAATACAAATTTAGCCAAGCTCTCTGCTTATGGGGGAGAAAATCTTGCAATGGCTGCTGTATACAGCCATTGTGAGATCTTACAGAGGGTGAAAACTTACAAGACCAGTTAGTTGTGTGACCTTGGATAACATCATGAGATGGCTTCTTCTCACTAGATTTGTGCAAGCTATATTTTGGCCTGCTCAGCTAGGTCCAATCCCTTTTAGCTGCTGGCTTCCTATCACCCACCCACCCACCATTTCAATCTGAGTATCTGTAGCTTATTGCTTGTTGCCCTTAGGGCTGGGGAGGATTTTTTTTCATGTTGCTGTGGCATGTTTTTCACTATTCCTAGGGACTACATGTGGGGGGATAGAGATGGTTGAGAGAATGTTAGGGCATATCAGTGTAAATGTTACTAAATATGATTAGACAGAATCCTGGATGTTATATATTTTGTCACGACTGAAAGGGACTAAGGCGAGTAAGGGGAAACCTGAACACTAAAATGTTTAGGAATACAGGCATGGACAGGGGACTCTGAGGACCTTGAGGGCTGGTTTATCTATTTGGGCAATGCAAGCCAGCCAATTTCTCTCATATTCAGGAAACAGATGGCTTGGGATCAAGCATGGGGCAGACTTGTCCACCAAACATAGGGAACATGTAAGGATGGCTGGACCAGCTCTGCAGGCACGGGTCTATCCTCCTCAATTTCAGACTATATGATGATTTTTTAATTTTTATTTATTTGTTGAATTTATATGACACCTTTTCTCCCAAGATGGGACTCAAGATAGCTTTTACCTCAATGGTGGGTATCTGGCTCTTATATTGACACAATTACCGTATTATCCTGCGTATAAGACGACTGGGAGCATAAGACAACCCCCAACTTTTCCAGTTAAAATATAGAGTTTGGGATATACTCGCCGTATAAGACTACCCCTCTTCCAACGCACACCAAATAAAAATTAAAAAAACATCAGATTTGATTTCAATATGGTAATTTTAATTCTATTTAAAATATATGTGTATATATATATATTATTGCGCATCTGTCATTAGGAATAATGCAATCCATGCTAAAAAGTGGGGAGGCAAGCAATATTCCCGGAGCATTGCAAGGCACTCCCCTTTCCCAAACTCCTTGCAAAGTGGGTTTCATTGCAAGGGGCTCATGGTTACTGGGGTCCCCACCTCCCAGTGTGACTTAATGCAAAACGTGTCGCAAAAGAGAAAATCCAAATCTGATTTGGAGGTCTCTCTTTTCCCCTTTCTCCTCCGCCCCCCCACTCCATCCACTGGAAAAGCGAGCGAATGGGCGCTCCCAGTGAGTCAGACATGGCAGCGGCGGCGGCAGCGGGTGCTGGTGCTGTGTGGAGGCAGCAAGAGGCAGGCGGGTAGCTGGAAAGAGCCGGAGCCCGGCGAAGGAGGAAGTGGCGGAGGAGCCAGAAAGACCACCCGGCTCCCTTTCTAGGGAGGCTCGCCTCTGAGAGCTCCTCCTCCCTTCCCACTGCCGCTCCTGGAGGAGCCAGCAGCCAAGCGTTCGGCTCGCATCCTTGCGAAAAGGGGCAGCCTCGCCAGCCCCGGGAGCTCCCTGCCAGCCCCGCTGGACTTTTGAGCAAACTTGAGCCGCTCGCTCGCTCCCTCCCCCTCCCTCCCTCCCCCTTTTAATACCCCTCCTCCTCCTCCTCCTCCTTCTTTCCTGGGAGGATGTCCTCTGGGCAGCGCCGGGAGGTGGCAGCAACGGCGGTGCCCTAGCCGAGCGAGCGAGCGAGTGAAGTTTCGGTGAGGCGGGCGCAGCGCGGCTCCCCCTTTGCCTCGCTCCCCCAGGCCCCCATCCTCCTCCACCAGTGAGGGAGGGAGGGAGGGAGGGAGGGAGCGAGCGGCGCCCCCCGATCCCTCGCCCTCCTCAGCTCTCACCTGCTTTCCCCTCATTGGCCTCCTCCGCCTCTGCCGGGTCTGGGAAGGAAACAAAATGTTTGCCCGAGCTGCTGCAGCTGCTTCCACCAAGGTAAGTGGAGAAGGAGAGGAAAGGGGACAATGCCCCACACCTGGCTCTTTGGAGCTGGGGGGCCTGGGGGGCAGATGCCCAGAGGGGAGGAGGGCGGGGGAGGCCGGTGCCGGTCCTCGCCCCCCACACGCCCCACTGGCCTGGAGGGAAGCCCTCCTTTCCCCCTTTCTGCCAACTTGGCCGGACTCTTCCCCGCCTCCGCCCTCCCTCCCTCGCGCGCGCATGGTGGCAGCGGCGCTGGTGTATCTATATCACGCCCCCAGCTTCCGCAGCCCTCCCTGGCCTGGGACCTGGGGGTGGAAGCCGGGAGG
Organism: Iguana delicatissima; assembly: GCA_948472985.1. Taxonomy (NCBI): domain Eukaryota; kingdom Metazoa; phylum Chordata; class Lepidosauria; order Squamata; family Iguanidae; genus Iguana; species Iguana delicatissima. The sequence goes on from CAOKZL010003925.1 coordinate 55,222, forward strand.
CAGCATGACCAGTGCTCGTGTGAGGGGGAAGAGTGGTTAGCACAGCAAGCCTCTCCCAAAACGCTGCCGCTTCCCCTCGCCTCCGTATCGTGCTCCCAGCTTCCACAGCGCTCCCTGGCCTGGGAGCTGTAGGCGGAGCTGGGGGCGGAAGCAGGGAGGCAACGCGACCAGCGCTCGCGCAAGGGGGAAGAGCAGCTAGCGCAACAAGCCTCTCCCGAAACGCTCCTGCTTCCCCCCGGCATCTTCAGGTAAGTGTGCAGCACCGCCCTTGCTGCTTTCATACGGTCACCGCATACGGTGGGGATGTTGCTGCGGCCGTTTTTGAGCTACCCCCACCGTATGCGGCGACCGCAGATTCTCCAGTCCGGCTTGGAAGCACCCGCCCTGGGTTAAAAAGTCGTCTTATACGCCGGAAAATATGGGTGCATCAAAAGCTCTCTTGAGTGGAAATCCATTTCCATGATCAATTTTTCCCTCTCTTCCTCTACATTGCCCCACATTTTCACTTACAAAACATCTCCTGAGTGACAGAAGGCTGTTCCAAAAAGTGTAGATTGTAAGGGAGGGACGACCAATGGAAAAGGCAACCTTGTGTGCACTTCGCTCAGCACATTTTGAATAATTCTTCACTTTCAGTCACTGCTAACCAACAGTCCACACTACTCTGGAGAGCTCCAATGTCCAGAGAGGAGTTTTGGGACAACCACATTTGGAAGAACAGGAGAAGAAATATTGAGGAAACAGTCTTCTACTCATCTAATCTTTATATCTAACCCAATGTATATAATCTCCATGAAATATATTCTGAAGAGGCCCCTTTGACGCCAAACATATATTCAGGAGAACACAGTCATTTTCTTCTTGCTACTTTCTTTCATGTCAGTGAAAGAAATGTCAAGGCCAGTATTTTTACAGCAGGCTACAGACCTTCATATAAAGACTTGTAGGTTTAGAAGTAGACATGTAAAACAGAATTATTAACATGGTGTCTGAAGCAGGCAAAAGTATGAACAGGTAAAAAGCACCACAATAAATCATAATTTTTGTAAAATGAAATCAGTGCCCTCTTCTTTTGTGCTGGAGGTGTGGACTTGGGACTTTCAGACAGTACAGGCCCCCTCTTTGAAGAATTTTTGTATTGTGTATCCTTCCTTCAGTTTTCTTTTTCCATATACTGTTCTAAAATTAACATGAGCTTCAGGAAGCATCGCAGAGTTGCCGCTTGATATCAGAATGTATGCTTCAAACAGCAATGAGAAAGTCTCCGTTTTGATAATACTATGGTGATACCATATTAATTTCTCACTGTGGTAGGAACAATTCTCTCTGAATTGTCTACAAAATGCTATGTAGACCTATGTAATTCTGGTGATATCCCTATAAGCAGACTTGCCATCCGTGTATGATTTGTGTTGGTTGTTCTTTCTTCTTTAAGCAACTATGTAGAGTGCAAGGTTTGTGCCAGAACAATCTTCAATAAAGCTTCATTCCAAATGTGTGTGTGTGTGTGTGTGTGTGTGTGTGTGTGTAAGAGAGTGTATGTTTGTGTATGAGAAGAAGAGAGCTCCTGAATCCAGAAAAGCAAATAAACATGCTTTCCAAATTATTGGTGAACAGGAAAATATAACAGGTGAAAGGGATAGAGACCCATGTCTGCCACCCCCACCCCAGACTTCACTCCCTGCCCTATGAGGAGGATTTAGAGAGGGCTTGTCCATCCATTCACTGGATGGAGGCCCTCCCTCCATTCCAACTGCCACTGTTTTAGCCTCAGAATCAGAGAAGATGTAGTATCTACTGACTCAGTCCCCTCCCACGCTGCCGTTCCCTTTTCCTTTTGTGTCATGTCTTAATTAGAATGTAACCCTGAGGGTGGGGAACTGTTTTGTTGCTTTATCTGAAAAACACCATGTACAGTGATGTCACTATATAAATAAATGCTAATGTTGGTGATGTGGTGATGACAATAAAACTTGAGTTCCTGATCACATGGAAACATCTACTTGCATTAAAGTGACTTTGTGTAGAAGTCACCTTTCCCTATTGGATTTTCCTTCTAATTCTGTGCAAGAAAGGCCAAGGTCTGAGAGGGAAGGGCCACTATATACAGGGGTGGGGCAGCAAGGATGGTGTCAGCCCTTGCCTCTTGTACCTTTTGGACTATTATGTTCAGGCCTTTTGTAAGACATTGTTTTCTTCTGTTTGTTGCATCTACTTTTTTCAATGGTATTGCTCTGCAGACTAATAAAATTTTTAAAATCCTATTAGGCCTGATTGACTTGTTTTCCAACTCCATGTTGAATAATTAAAATTAGGTAACTCTACAGCCCAGATCCTGTTGGTAGTCCCATCTACAGCAGACCCACTGAATCAACTGTTCAATGATGAGTCAACACTAATTTAAATCCCATCAACTCAGTGGGTCAACTCTAGTTATGACTGCTAATAAGATTCAGGCCTGTGTTGTGTTTATATGAAACTTTCATTGAAACTCTTGATGTCCTGTTTCTTTTGTTTCCATTGATATACTGAATGATTTAATTGTGAACAATTCTCCACACTGGGTAACTCTGCCTTCAGGAAGGTTATCCTTGGCAGAAAATTAAATGACATTGAACCAGTTTATCAGTTTGCACTTTAGTTGCAGAACTTGGAAATCTAGATGATGATGATGATGATCATCATCATCATCCTTATAAACAGGGAGTTTAGAGAAACATAGTCCAAAAAAGAAAGGAAAGGAAAGGAATGCCCATTCTGGTTAGTTGACATCATTATGTCAGTGCTATTTCCCTGAAGACTGGCAAGTAACAAGCAATCAAACCCGTGGCTGAGAAAAGTTTAAAGCAGAAACAAAATGCAGGAAGCAGCCTATGGACAAACAGACCTATGAACTGCTCAGATTGGCAAGGTAGCCCAAGGCACACAGTTTTATGAGGTCTGACAGGATCCTATTGGTTCTTTATGTCACCTAATCCTTGTCAACTCCAAACATCTGGAATGGTAGAGTTGTCTAATGTGAAAGATAGTAGTGTATCTCACAAGCAATTAGTATTCGCAAGCAGAAAGTGATCAATTGCCAGTTCCACATCACCACATGGAGTCTAGCAGAGAAAACAAAGCAGGTTTAGTTTCCTTTGTAAAAACTTTAAAGTAGGTTTTCTTACATATACAAATAGTTTAATGGTTTAAGGCTCTGTAACATGTATCCTTCAGACATGGAAAAGAGAGAGAAGCACAGTCTACAAAGTAGAGAATCAAGAAACTCAGATTAACTGCAGACCGATTTAGGAAAAGAGAGGATGTGGCTAAAACTAACAAACAGGAAAAGATGTAAATATATGCTGTGCCTAAACTCTTACAGAGACACGCAGAGTAGTAAACTCTGATATAGGCATGCTAAAATTACTACCTCTAACAGACAGTGCTGCAGGAGAGCTGAGATTAGGCCAACATTTTCCTATGTGACATATCTTGGATTCTACTGCCAGAGTTCCTTATTTGAAAAGGTCCCTTGGAGATTGCACTGTGTATGCACACAGTGATCAGAATCCCATTGGTTAGCCCTAACCAGAACAGTTCCATTAACTCAATTGTTGAATGAAAAGTCAACATATAAATATATTTGATAGATCCAATAGGATCTACCCCAGTTGAGACTAACTGTGGGATTTAAGCCAGTATGCCCCTGTTACTGTTGCTGCCTACCTTGTTGGCACAGTCATGCTCATTGTTAGTTACTATTTCTAAAGGAAAATTGAAAATAAGGTTTCTAGTTATCACATCTATTCATCCCTGGGCAGCCCCTTGTGGGCTTACCATATGTATATATCTATATATATCTATA
>CAOKZL010003926.1:0-60766 GCA_948472985.1 Iguana delicatissima
CTTATAATACTAAATACTAGAATATTAAATATCCAGAGTCATTTCTACTGTATTTCTATTTTAAATCCAGTCCCCAAATCATGTCTTTTTCTATACGAAAGAGTCACTCCCTCTATTTATTTTTCTTGATTTCTTGCTTTCTCCGTCCCACTCCGTCTCCGTCTTTTAGCCTTGTTTCATACACGGTTGGCACAAGTAATATCAGTCTCTCTTTTCTGTTCTCTGTTTCTGTTTATCTCCTCGTCACTCTTCCTTCTTTCCCATTAAAAAGTCTCTGTATTAGAGAGACTGATTTCTTTCTTTCTTTCTTTCTTTCTTTCTTTCTTTCTTTCTTTCTTTCTTTAAATCAGTTTGTAGCAGATTTACAGCCTCTCACCGCTTTCTCTCTTCTCCCTCTATTCTAAGACCCGACCACTTCTAAACTCCGGAGCTCCGTAGAAACTCTGTCAATGTCTCTACTTACTTGTTGTAGGGTCCTTATTGTGCTGGATACAGTGTACCACTCAGAAACTGTAGTTTATATAGTTTTTATTCCCTTCAATATGAATCTTCTTCTCCAATTAAAAAAAAAAGTGGTGACGAGGATTTCTTTCCAAAGGAAACCTCTGCGAGGTAATGGCGGTTCGTTCTGACCACTTCAGCGCTCTCCGTGTCCTGATCCCTTTGATGTTTATTTTGGTCCACCTGCGCTGGAATTTTGGTCCCCTCCAAACGCCTCCAAATCCCCTTTCCCAAGGGGGTTCCACCCTTCCTCCTTAACTCGGAAAAACAGGCTTCCGACCTCGGAGGGCGATTGTCTCCCCAGAGCTATATGGGGTGACAACCTGGCTCCTCATCGCTGCCACTGGAAGTCCCACTCCAAATTACCCAAGGACTCTCTATGGCAGTGGTTCTCAACCTTCCTAATGCCGCGACCCTTTAATACAGTTCCTCATGTTGTGGTGACCGCCAACCATAAAATTATTTTCGTTGCTATTTCATAACTGTAATTTTGCTACTGTTATGAATCGTAGTGTAAATATCTGATATTTAGTCCACCATAAATGATATAAAGTTTGAAGATTTGGTTTCACTGCATTCAGACTGAATTAAATCCAAAAATAAATCTGGCATGGGAATAACACTGGATTTTGTAGGCTTATTCCTTACAATTGATGCAACATTCTTGTTTTGATCAATATCTGAAGTGGCACTCCCCAGACTGTCCAGTCCCAGAGTTACCAACACCTTTTTCAGCAAATTTTTAAAAGAATCTGAGGAAAATAATCTCACTTTATTATCATCTTCTGCATCCTCCTCCTCGGAAATAGAACCATCTGATTTAGAGTCATTATCCCCATGAGTATCTGCCAAATCTGGTTCCTCATCACTTTCAGATTCAGTGTTGATTTGTTCAGAGTGTGAGGACAAAACAGATTCCTCAACTCTAGTCACTTTGGACCTACAGGTAGACTTTTTTGGTAAACACACACCAGCATCATTTGATTCATCTTGAATAACTTTTGTATCATCAGGAAAATCACGTGAAAATGAAGGATTCATTGAAGTAGTTTGTTGACTGCTTAATAATGACATTACATTCAAATTCAATGGATCGTCCAACTTGCAATATTTAAACTTGTTATGTATTTTGTGAAATCATTTCACTCATATGGTTTGCCTAAACATGCACCTCCATTTCTTCAGCCATCCTTTGTCTTATCACCTCCCTGCTAACTCAGACACATTCCCCTGGGAAGACACTGAGGACACAGGAGGTTCAAATCTTACCTTTTTACGTTCCATAGGCACTGCAGTTTGACTCCTAGCGAATAAGGACACCATACACAATGCTAAGTTGCGCTGTGCTGCTGCATTCGCTCATACAGAAGGGCCAGGACCTGCTGGCTGAGAGATGGCCTGCAGAGGCTGCTCATGTGCTGGAGTGTGATTGGCTGTGTTGCTGGCGAGCTGGGATTGGTCAGGAGAGCTCCTTCCTCTCACAGCCCCCTCCCTTGCTTTGTGTTGCTGGAGAGCTGGGATTGGTCAGGAGAGCTCCTTCCTCTCATGGCCCCCTCCCTTGCTTTCTGAACGCCTCTTTCCAACATGGCTGCCGGAAGTTGAATGAGCGGTTAGGAGCCCTTCCCCGCCCTTAATAGACTTTGCTGCATTCCCAGGTAATTTTCCTTTCACCTTCTTTTTATTTTATAACACATATTTTCCGATGGTCTTAAGCGACCCCTGTGAAAGGGTAATTCGACCCCCCAAAGGGGTCGTGACCCACAGGTTGAGAACCGCTGCTCTATGGTGAGATGATTCTCCTTCAATTATAGTCATAATTTCTAAATTTGTTTCAATAAAAATAAAAATAAATTAGAATAGAAAAAAAATCACATATTTTTCTGGATCTTACTGCTATTTTATTTTTTTTTACTTTCTCCTTGGAGTAGTAATCAGTCATCTTTTTGCTGGCCACCTGAAAATCAGGTAGAAGCATGACTGAATTTGTCAGTGAAGCATCTTCTAAGGGCCATGGTAAGGAAAATATGTTTATACATATGTAGTGCACAGAATCAATATGAATAAATTATGCAATACATTGAAATATGAGTAAAGTAAGATGACCAATTCGTCAAAATATCTAGATTTTCCATGTAATTAAACCTCTTGAATCAAATCTGTCAGTGCTCTCTGCCGAATTCAATTCTGCCAATTAAATTAGTAACCCTCATGTCACTAATTACCAGGATTTTACAGAGGATGAACATTTCTAATTAGTTCTGTATTGCACATGCTACTAATTCAGTCAAACTCTTTGTGATGAATAGCGAACAGCTGTTACTGATAATTCCAAGATATTGATCTTATCCCTTTTTAATGTCAGGAGGCATTTTCAGTTGGGCTCCTGGTGGGGTTTTGTCTTAAGGTGGAGGTATGAGGCCACCAACAAGGAAGAGGTTTTCCACTAGGGATTACATAAAATATACAAGAACAGAACAATGATAAGAAAAGAAGTCAGGTCTAGGTTTCTGTATGTCATCTTATGACATCTAATGTGAGATACAAACACTACATTACAATAACTCAAGGTGACTGTATTTCTAGGGCATGTCACATTAATTAATAACTATATTTATGTGTTCCATGACTGCTAATGGAATTGGGATGTGATGACAAAGACAACAGATTAGTGCATGCAAAATGTTTGGAAGCTGAAACTGACATTTGTCCAGTTTTCTGATTTCTGTAACAGGAAAGACACTATTTATTAACATGTAAGCATAGGCTCCCTGCAGCATAGTAAATAATATCACCAAAGGAGCCATCTCTTTCTCTGCCAGCTAACTAAGGAACTGAACCAGCCTCAGCCAGTTATCATTAAAATCAGCAACATAGGCTAACTAATTCCTAAAGAGACCATATTCTACTCCCTTAATGGTGGCAATGATACGATTCGTACTAATTACTTCAGAAGCAGGAATCATGAAGCCCTCCCATATCACCTCTGATATCTGACTGGACTGTATGCTGCAGCAATTTTTACCATTACCTATGTTTACTGGGGCTGTTGGGAGCTGAAATTCAAATTCATCTAGTATACTGCATGTTTCCCACCTTTGATTTATATAGAGAGTAGGCAAAATGTATTCCATAAGCCATGTGTGATTCTTGGGAGCCCTGTCATGGGCTTCCAGGACCTAGACAAGAACTTTCTGAACTTTTCATGGTGGTGACACACTTTTTAGACATGCATTATTTTGTGACACAGTAATTCAGTTTTACTAGCAAACCGGAGGTTAAACTAACCCCTTATAAGAGATCCAGGCACATGCATGAATTGTAATAATGAAATGTAAGGGGACACAACATATCCCATGAAAAACTTTCATTTATATTTTTCAAAATATATGATTTATATACATTTCCAACATACATTTCCAAGGCTTAGGTGGCAGGGGGCTCATTCTTGGTCAAGGAGGTAACACACCTACACCCTTCAGGCAACACACTAATGTATCGTGACACACAATTTGGAAAGCCCTGACCTAGACTCAGACTCAGAGACTGAGGCAGCAGAACTTGCTCTGAGCCCTGGCACAGAAACCGCTACAGCAGAACCTGCAGAGCAGACAGTACCACCACCTGCTGCAGGGACAGAAGCACCAGCCTCAGTGGGGAGCACCGTTCATTCTGACATGGAGAATGACCTATCCATACCTACCTTCACCCAGTGTAGACACCAGAAGGGTCTCCTGCATCGCTCCCAGCAAATTTATGCCAAACAATTAAACAAGCACCAGTTGCGCTGATCTCAGAACCTATAAGAACTGAGCCTTTCCCCTCTAGCTTTTGTTTAGCAATTGACTGATGGTTTCTCTTGTGCGTGCTTCTGTTTGCTTCCCTTGCCTGTTGTTTTGCCTTTGGCTTGTGTTTACATTGCCTGTTGCTGATTTATGGACATTGTTGGGATCATTATTTGCTCCTCATTTTAAGGCTGTTTTCTTTCCAAAATAAAATTACCTGAACTTCTTGACATGAGTTAGCTTCTCCTGCCCAGCCCAGGCATTGACAACCTCCAAGTGTAGTCTCTGAAGCCTCCAGAAGCCCCCTCAAAGCCCAGAGATTAATTTTTAAAAAAAACAAAAACAGAATTTTGGAGTCACATTTTTTTGCCCCCAAACCAATCAAAATGTGCACAAACCACACCAATTTGCTTCCCTTGACCCCCACAAAACATAAATCTTAAAAATCAGCCATAAATTGGCCAAAAGGGTATCTGGAAGTGACATTATATCACTTTGGGCATGCTGAAATGTGCCAGGGTGGCCTGCTGGGTAGCCACAGGGTGGAAAAATGGCCCCTGCCCCTCTGCATTTACTTACCCCTGCTCAACATGAACCAGCAACTTTGGATTTGCAGCAAAGCTTGTGGGTGTCATTCACAATGATCCATACACTGGTAATTTCTTGTTTACATTACTGCAATGCATTCTGTGTGAGTTTATCCTGTTGACACAGAGGCTGCAGATAGTTCAATATATAGCAGCTAGTTTATTGGCAAGAATACCACAGAAAAACTGCATGACATTGGTTTTAATTTCACTTTCTAATTTTTTTTTTTCTGTCTACGGCCCAGTAGAGGAAAGTACAATAGCTCCCCAGTATCCCCTAGGCCAGTATCCACAATTTCACTTACCTAGGATTGCCTCCAGTGCCATGGCTGCTGCTGCTGGCCACAATCCTTGCTTTGCACAGGCATGCCCCCTGTACCTCTCCCAGCTGAGAAAGCAATCTTCCTCTCTCACTGGTCAAGAGAAGTGCATGGCTGCCCTCCAACTCTATTTGTCTGGGAGGGAGGGAGGGAGGGAGGGAGGGAGGCTTTTTTCTTAGCTGAAAGAGGCACAGGAGGTCCAGCCGAGAAAGGTGTGGGAAGCCTACCTGTGCAAACCTATGTACCTCTCTCAGCTGAGGAAAGAGATGGACATTCCTTCCTCAGCTGAGAGAGGTACATGACTCCAAGCTACTGGGCCTCTTGCCCGATTGGGCACCTAAGGAGGGACTGTTTGCCAAGCCCTGGTGGGAAGGCAGGCAGGCAGGCAGGAGGTGCCAAGCACTGGAACGGTTTCCCTCCCTCACTGCCTTGCCTGGCCTGGAGGTCTGGTATTATCCATATTTTTCCCTCCATGGTAAGTCTGGGAATGTATCCCTCATAGATATGGGAGACCTACTGTATGTTGTAAATTTAATGGCTAGAATCCCCCAAATCCTGGTAGCTACACCAACATAAGTACTTTGGGGGGAGGGGTGTTGCACAAGAAAAATCTTCTTGTATGATGGCTTTTCCCAGGCTGAGCAACAATAGCAGTACCATGCCAGATTAATCTCTGACACCCTACTGACCCCAGTGGCCACTGATTTTCTAGGAGCGGCAAAGAGAGAGAGAACAATAACATGATTGTAGAGTTGCTAGAATAACAAATAACCTGATTGAGTGACAAGACCATCTGCTAAAATTCCCTCTTCTACACAATCATTAAAATGACATGAGCCCTCTCTAATTTTCAGCCTGGCAACCCTGCAACATGGTCCTTGCTCCTGGATCTTCTGCATTTCTCCTTTTAGAGTTCCTTTCCTCTTCTCCAAAGACCCCCTGTGTGACTACACTGAAGGACCTTTACGATCTGCAAGTGTTCAACAAGATCTCGACCTAGGTCTTCTCAGTCACAACTGTATAAATCACACATGCATTGTTTTCTTCATATAATCACTGTAGACTAAACAAAGTATTAAAAAATTATCCATGATCATAAATCAGTTTCTAAATATTGATAAAGAACTTTCCAAACATGCAAACTTATTTTCATGCATGAGCTACCAATAAATGAATGCTACAATCAGATGATAATATTGGCATAGAATTAGGCTGTGTTATGCTTTTACTTTAAAAAATATTAAGCATAAACATATCAAACTGGAAACGACTTATCAGAAATTTACTGGGGGAATTGATAGTTATGCTGCAAGTGTTCAGGGCTAAACCTATAGGCAGTTTTTATAGGAATTGTATGCTTGATTTGCTGTTTGTTAGCTGATTATATCCAATTCCCATATATGTGAGCTCAGTGGACCATTGTAACACTTTATGAGTCATAAACATCAGGTTTAAAATATGAACATATTGTACTTGTTGCCAGAATACATTACTAAGACATTATATTTGAATTGTTCCTTCTTCTACATCTATTTTATTTTATTTTGCCACATAAATTCTTACTCAGGAAAAAAATGCTTTCAGGTACAAGTATTATTTTTACTTTAAATGTAGCCAACAAAGTAAACTCATCTGAAAATCTGCCAAGGAACAGCAAGGGGGTAAATGAGGAGTGAGTGGTTCCTCCATTCCTTCAAAAGGGTCTCAGTCCAATTGACATGGACAAGCTAGACTTTTTGTTATATTTGTACTCAAACTATGAAGCAGCGTATTATTTGAGTCTGGGCTTTAGGGAAGCCTTCCACTTTTCATTTGAAGGTATTAAGAAGCCTTATTTCCCAAGGAATTTGAAGTCTGTCTATGGCCTTGAAAGGTAGTTAGGGACAAGGTTGCTAAGGAAGTTGCAGAAAGCAGGGTTTTGGTCTCCATTACTTTGTCTCCCATTGTTAACCTAGTCATTCCCCAAAAGGTGCCTGGTGTGTTCAGATTTATTTATCATCTGTTTTATTCCAAGGAGGATTCTGTTAATGACACCATTCCATCAGACGTGTGTACGTTTAGGGAAAATTCATCTGATGTTGCCATTGTTGCAGTTCACAGGCAGGGTGTTGGAGATGAGCTGGCAAAATGTGCCATCAAGTTGGTCTTTCACCTTTTCCGTATGCATCCACAAGTCTTTGAACTATTGAGGTTTTGTTTTTAGAGAAAGTAAATTATGTGGACAGGTCTTTACCTATGGACTATACTGTGTCTTGTTCCACTTTTGAAAAGTTTAGCACTTTCTTAGAGTGGGCTTTGAAGTTAGGTCTTGTTTGCCTGGGTTGTCCATTACTTGGATGATATCTTGTTGATAGGTAGCTCAGGTACCAGGCAGTGTCTTTTCTTGTTGAACAAGTTTTCTGCTCTCACTAATGAGCTGAGGTTTCCCTTAGCTTATGAGAAGACTGTGGGCCTAATGACATTATTGGTTTTCTTAGGGATCAAGAAAAACATGCCTTACTAGTTTTGTGGACTGGCACAAGCCAGACTGGGAGACTTGGCTGTTTGTATCTCAGAGTTTTTGGTATGGTAGAAGACAATGCCTAAGGAATATCAGGTTCTTCTTGGCCACCTGAATTTTACTTGTAGAGTAGTTGCTCCAGGCAAGGCCTTTTTGAGGTGTTTGTGCAATCCAACAGTTGAGATGTAACAACCTCATCACAGAATTAGGTTAACACAGGAAGCTAAGGCAGATTTGTGAGTTAGGCAGGAGTTCTTGTCTTTCAATGGCATATTATTTTGGAGGGACAAGTTGCATCTCACAAGTAGCTTCTGGTGCAGCTGGGCCCATTGGCTTTGGGGTTTACTTTAGCAGGCACTGGTGTGCACATGCTTGGCTTGAGGAATGGACCAGGACAGGCTTGCTGTCTAATTTAACCTTCTTGGAATTTTTTTGAATGTTACTGCTGTAAGGATTTGGCTGATGAGTTTACTAACTCATCAATCCATTTGTGGTGTGACAACATGGCTACTGTACATGTTGTCAACACTATTTTGTCCAAATCATCCAGGATCATGCATCTTGTAAGGGCACCCATATTGCAGTGTCTGCAGTTCAATATTATGTTTACAGAATTCTATGTTGCTGGGGTAGATAATAGGATTGCTGATGTTCTTTCCTGTCACTAGATGGAGCTGCCATAGAGGTGGATGTTGAACCTGTTCCCCTGCCATTAGACCTGTGGAACCTTGGAGGGGCAAGTTCATACAAACCATAACATTGTCATTAGCTCCAAGCACTAGATGTGGCTATGAACAGACCTGTTGGGAATTCGAGTCTTTTAGGATGATTAATAGGCTCATTGCTACCTGGCCCCTTCCCATGGAGCATACGTTACATTACTGTGTATTCTTGAAGGACAAGGGTCTGGATCCTTGATTGATTAGGTCCAAATTGTCTGCTTTTGCCTTTGCAGCCAGAAGTCAAGGTATGGTTGATACTACCTCTGATTTTAGAGTGTGGAAAGCACTGAAGAGCTGGGTGAGAGAATATGGTCAGACTAAAGACATCTGTACATCACTGTCTCCCAATCTACATAGGAGATTGGGTAAGACGTGGACAGAGGTCTGTGTTTCTAATTTTGAGGTGGTTCTTTTCCAGGCTTCTTCCTTGACTGCCTCCCTTGGGGCTTTATAAATTAGTGAGTTGGTGCTGGCTTCAAAGAATGACAACTTGGGCAGGGCACTGGTGATTTTGGACTTGGAATTCAGTAGGAAGGAAGTCATATTGCTCATTGGTTGATCTTTGAGTATCTACTCAGGGAGTGGGGCTATGCTTCAGTTGATCTTCTCCTTGGATCATCCACTGTGGATGTCGGGTTACCCTCCATGATATGTTAATGGGCTTAAAACACACCCTGACCTAGTCTCTTGGACTGACAGAATTGCCTTTGTCAGCTCCAAATAAAATTCCTGCCGCCATGCAGGAAAGCTGTCCTCAAACGACATCATGACCTTAAGTCTGCAGGTCCCTTTGGCTTTCTCAAGACACTATATGCTGTCAGACATAATGTCTTTTGACCTGCCCTTCACAAGGACATACAAGACTACATTAAAAATTGTCACACCCGCATCACTTGTAAATCTAGGAACTCTAAGCCTCATGGACTTTTAAGACCACTTCCAACTCCTTCTAAGCCTTGGGACACCATTTCATGGCACTTCATCATTGGCCTGCCTAGCAGCCAAGGATGCCATATCACCTAGGCTGTCACGGACCAGTTCTCCAAACAATCTCAGTTCGTTCCCTTGAAGAAAGTCCCAACTGTGGAAAAATTTGCCCAATTTCTCACATTTGGCGTTTCCATGGGACATCCTCCTGCATTATATCAGATAGAGAGCCAATTTTGGTCCATGGAAGGTAATGCAAGGGAGAATAAGACTTCGGTGATCACTTCTTGCACCCTATTGGTGTAGGGTAGGGCTCTGTAACTCCCTTGTTAGGGGAGGGGCAGGATGCTACTCCCTTGTTAGGGGAGAGATAGGATGCTACCCTGGAGGCTAATCTAGGATGAAGCCTTTCGCTTGTAGAGCCCTGAAGCTTGCGTGGGAGTCCCTGGGTTATCATCCAGTTATGCTGGACTGGGGAATAACCTAAGTAATCTGCATTCCCTTTGGGACTGAGGTGTTTTTGCCCAAGGGAAAAACAGCAGGCAGTCATGGGGTCAGTGGCATTTCTAGACCCAGCAATGCCTAGGCCAAGCCCAGAAGTTGCAGGACACTTAGGTGCTGCTGTGCCACCACCAGGATCTGGGTGGCAGCAGGTGTAGGGGAGGCAGCATTGGGAGCCATGGCAGTGAGTGGGGGACAGTGGTCACAGGCATGGGGGGACAGCGGTGGCAGCTGTGAGGGTGACAAATGGGTGCAGGTTGGTAGCAGCAGGTATAAGGAGGTGATGAATGGGCATGGGATGGCAACGGTGGTCATGGTGGTGGTGACGGATGGGTGCAGGAAGGCAGCAGCAGGTGCAAACAGGTGACAGGTGGATGCAGGTAGGCAGCAGCAGGTACAAGGAGGCAATAGGTGGGCATGGGGGGTGAAGGGCAGGAGGGCGCCCCCTGGGGAATTGGTGCCCAGGGCACATGCCCCAGTTGCCCCACCCTAGATCTGCCTCTGCATGGGGTGACATCTGGCCTCAGTTGGACCTGCTTCAGGTTGCTCTCTCTTTTTGCTTCATTTCTAGACGAACACAATTTAAATTGGTCAGATTAAATACAGTTGGCCCTTATTAACCCCAGTTAATGTGTCTTGTCTCTTTATTTCCTGGCTGACCACCAATATTCCACCCTATTAAGTAGCCCAACTTCCAGTCCTTCTTCCTTTCCACACAGTAGGTCTCTAGGCCCTTTAGATGACTTTGCTACTTTGATACACTTCCTCCAGCTCCATAAAAAATCTTGACTATTTCAGTGAGATATTGATCTTCAAGCTCTTGAAAGAAGACGTAAAGTGTTGTAAAGTCCAATTTGGATACATAGAATACTGGGGAGTGCACTTTTTGTGTCATTTTTTCCACACAGGCCACCATTAGATGAGAATTGTAAATATTTTTGTTCCAGAGAGATGAGTACAAATTAAAAAGCTTAAAGTAGGCACTTCTGATACTCCCTCACAATCTATTTTCTCAAACAAATGTTTCTGAATATAAATATGGGTTCTCTCAGTGTTTGTAATTCATTTCAAAATAGCACAGGATTTTTATTTAACAGGAAATTCTTTGCCATTGTTTTGGTAGAGTGCAGGTGCTAAATGTTCCAGCTCAATGAAGAATTCTAAATATATAGAATTATTGGATTCCATTAATGCAAAAATAGATTTTCATTGGGTTCTTTTTTTTTTTTTTTGCTAAATTATGCAGCACAGATTCATTCCTTCTAATCAGATATACTGAAGAAAGAAAAGGAATTTTGTTTTGTAGGTTCTTCAGATGTTAACAGGTGGTCTCTTAAAAAGATATATGGTAGATAATCATACAAGCAAGAACTAATTCTTTTTTCTCTGTGTGTGGAGTTGTGTACAGAAATGCATATACAGGAAAAAGCCTTAGCTAAGTGGTAGAGTATCGCATTTGAGAGCCAGTGTGTGGTGTAGTGTTTTGAGTAATGGGTTATTGACTCTGGAGACCAGGATTTCATTCCCTGCTCAGCCATAGAAACCCACTGCATGATCTTGGGTATGTAACACGCCTTCAGCCCCAGAAAAAGCCACAATAGGGTTGGCATAATTCAGAAACAACTTGAAGGCTAAGAGTATTAGCAGGAATCCTGTAATGATTTTTAAGGTGTGATGGCTGACACTGACAGGCAGGTTGTTAATTAATTTTGCCTCTTTGTAGATATGTTTTTATAAAATACCCTAAAAACACAAAACACATGGCATTGCAATAACCAAAACGACCAATGGAAGCAGATACCAATCTGAGTAGTGAAAGCAATGAAAAAAGTAATAAATAAATAAACTTGAAGAAATTTTTAAAAATGGACACAATATGTCAAGCAAGAGGAAAAATATGTAAGACCCTATAAAATGAATGCAAAGACACCTACACAATCTGAGGCCATTTCCGCACTATACTGTTACAGTGCTATAACATCCACTTTCAACATCCTGTAGAACCCTGGGATTTGCAGTTTAGGGAGGGACATTTACAACTCTCAGCCAGAGAGTTCTTTGGCCGCAGGAAACTACAAACCCCAGAATTTCACAGGCTGTTGAAAGTAGAATAAGAGCACAAAAATCATCATTATCGACAATGAACCTGTTGAAAAAAGAGGAAGGAGATTTCAGGTTTCACTACAGATAAAAAAGTTAAGTATTTAGGAATCTATATTACAAAGAAAAGTTCAGAATTTTATGACAATAATTATCAAAAAACCTGGAATCAAATCAAGACAGATTTACAAAAGTGGAATAAATATAACCTCTCACTATTAGGTCAAATAAATACAATAAAGAGGGCAGTGCTTCCAAAAATTATGTTCCTGTTCCAAAATCTTTCAATAATTAATAACAAAAAGCAATTTACAAGTTGGAACAAAGAGCTATCAAAGTTCATATGGGCAGGAAGGAAACCAAGAATTAAATTGAAAATTGAAAATACTACAAGACAGCAAGGAGACAGGAGGATTTGGATTGCCCCATCTGGAAATAGACTATCAAACATGCTGTTTAGAATGGATTAAGGACTGGATTCAACTGAAAAATGATAAATTATTGGAATTAGAAGGGTTTAACGTCAGATTTGGTTGGCATGGCTACCTCTGCTATAACAAAGACAGAGAATTCATAGATCATTATGTGAGAAGAGCTTTAATAAAACATGGCAGACTATCAACAAAAAATTTCATAGTTAATTACCAATTTGGACATCACCCCAAGAAGCTTTTAGAATATCTGAACCAAAATCAGGAGGAACATTAAGATACAAGGATTTAATAAAATGGGAAGGAAGAATACTAGTAGTAAAGACCAGAGAAGAAGTAAAGGATCAGAACTTTGAATTGAATTGGTTCCCATATTGACAATTGAAAGAAAGGTTCAAAATGGATATAAATATTACTGGGTTGGAGATGGAAGAGAACAAATTAGATGAGATTCTATTGAAAAATGGGGGGGGGAATTTCAAAATTTGATAGACTCCTATTAGAAAGAGAGCGAGAGCAGGAAAGGATCAAGGATTTCATGGTAAAGTGAGCCCAGAATATTGGCCACAATATAGAGTTAGAAATGTGGGAAAGAGCATGGAGCGAAGACATAAAATTTACTCAAAGCTGAAGCTTAAGAGAGAATTTTTACAAGACAATTCATCATTGGTATACGACCCTTCAAAACTCAATGAAGGTAATGCATAAAGGGACTGGCCAATGTTGGAAGTGTGGAAAAACAACAAGAACCTACTTTCATACATGGTGGTCATGCCCAACAGCAAAAAAATACTGGAAAAAGATCCATGACAGTATCACAAAGGTCCTTGATATTAATTTTGAGATGACTCCAGAAACATATTTATTAAACATGATTGAAAGTAATAGTCAAATGAAGACAAAAAAGAAAATATTATTAAATGTAATAACAGCAGCAAGATTGAATTACGCAAAGCACTGGAAAGAAGGAATAGAGCCTCTCCATGAAGAATGGAAGATTAAAGTAATGGATACCATCGAAACGGAAAAACTATCCAACATGCTGAAAGGAAACCCAAATCAACAATTCAAAAAGCAATGGAATGAAATTATTAAATGGGTGAAAGAGAACTAAGATTGAAGTATAGAGGCAAATAGAAGATTGGAAAGGGTAACTCTTATATTAAGGGTGGAATGTAGATTAAGTAGAGAATATTAAGGTAGATTACGATAACAAAAAGAGATTTCATATAAAGGAGGTTTAGAATGAGAAACTTAAAAAGGAGAATGGATTGGGGAAAACGCATAACAAGGAAAGTAAGGTTAGAGCGGGGAGGGGGAAGGGATATAGAGAGAGAAGGGAGGGAAAAGGATAAATTGACGTCATATAAAAATACACTGTTAATATGGGGGGGTAGGGTAGAGACGGAGGGGGTGAACGGGAAGATTGAATAGTGTATTTATGGAAGAAAATAATTATTTAGTATTGCATTGAAAATATTAGTAAAGTTATGTAAGAGATGACTGGGAATGATATGGATAAAGGTTGTGTAACATGGAAACAATACTTGATATTTGCTAATTTTTAGTTTATATGGAATTTTAATAAAAAAAGAAAAAGAAAGTAGAATAGCAGCACTATAACAGCATAGTGCGGAAATGGCCTGACACATCCAATCTCCATTACATCGCTTTCAAAACTTGCCCTGACAAATAAGAGGCCTACCAGTTGATGGACAAACAAAGTGCCCAAGATTAACATGAATTATATGCATGAGATAATGTATTTATTTCAGGATTTGTCTCTCTGGATGAGTTATACCCAATTTCCACAGGGGCTGAGATTGAGTAGGAAACCATCAGTTAGATATAAATGTCTGTAATTGGATTAGAGATAATATGTAACTCAATTGGTTAACTGGTAATGGTGTTTTGATTTAGAAAAATGAAATATTGATATAAGGATGCTTCTGGGCTGTATTAAAGACTATGTGTTACAAGCTAGATATATGTAATAGACAGATTGGCTATAAGCCACATGCAATACTGTTTTTCTATGAGAAAATAGAGAATTATTATTTGAAATGTCAATATTGCAACGTCAAAAGAGTTGTTGAAATTGCCTGGTTTCACAGAGATAGAAAGCTTTTATATGATGATTAGAGAAAAAAAATCATTGGTGGTATTTTCAACGGACTGGAAATCTTTGAATTTCTTTTCGTAAAAAAAAGAGATTAATATGTGAACTGTAGTTTTTGATAATTATATAAATGTTTGTTTTTTCACAGAAACATGAGGATAACATGTTCCCTGGGGATTTCAATTATTAGTTGGGTGAGTTAAGCCGAAGAAGTGTATGGTATTTGCTCAATATCAGTGGAAGTTAAACTTTATATGCTATATATAACCACTGTTAAGAAAGTTAGAAGTTAATGCAAACATTTTCATTTTCTGTTTTTATACTATTTCTTTCCTTTTATTCTGTTTTTTCTTTTTCTGTTTTATTTGTGTATTTCTCTTTTAATGTAGTAGATTTTTTTAAAATAAAAATATTAATAAAAATAAGTACTGAGTTAGTTTGTTTCCCAACAGAACTGCTTGGATTTTACCACTGGCAGCAGATGCCATGGGATGGGGGCTGAGGAGACACAAAAATGGCCTAGGGGAACATCTGTCACCCATAGTTGACACAGTGATACTGAAAGGCAAAGACCCAGAATCTGTCATATTCACACACCTAGCTTTCTGTCTCCACTCCAGACCTTAAAGAGGCATTCAGTAACTGCCTGCCTGGCCCAGACCAAAAGGCTTGCTAAAAAGGCCTTTCACTTTTATGTATAGTTCTGTAGCTTTGAAGCACCACTGGCCTCAAGGCAAAGAGAAGAAACAGGAAGCTCTAACAATGTTCTTGGACATAAAGTTAACACAGGATACTTCCCAGCCAATTCCCCCTTGAAATGAGAAAGATGTAAGTTTGTGCCAGTTCATAATTTTTTTCCCAGCAATTCCAATTTTGTTACCTTCTATTAAAGACAAAAGCACTTAAAAGAAAATGGGAGGGATTTTTAAATCTCTTATAACCTAGGGATTTTTTTAAAAAAAAACAATCTCATAGATCAAGTTGGAATTAATAAATTGTTAACAGTAGTTCATTTCCAGTCTTTCCAGCAGATTAACAACTTATCTCAGCTCCTGAAATGGGAATGATGAGGCTTTGAAGAGATTAAGGTACTTCCTGATTAGCTCATTTGTTCTAGTCTACTACAGTTTAATGAGAATTTACTACTCGGATCAGAGATTCAATGTTTCTTTATAGGTAACACTGCTGTCTATTTTCAAACCAGATGTTGGGAGTGATAGAAGGGTGTTAGATTTCCATTCTCTGATTTTGAATTAAATATAAAGTAACTTTTTTTTCTTTTTTTGTAATGGAAAGAGATATGTTATGAAATCTCTGTGACAAAGGACATGTAGAATAAAAGATTTAAGAGCAGATAACTTTATTTAAATTGGTTCAAAATGATAGTTCTGTCACTTTGGGATGCAGAAATAACTTATATTATCAGCAATTGGTGAATTATTCTTGGAGAAAACAGTAGTGAGGAATGTATACAATCACCCCTACAAGAGGGAAAAAACCCTCACCATATTATTCCGCTTTTGGAGTTCGATGAACACTTGGTCACACTCAGAGTAGATTTTTTTTTGGTCAAATCCAGTACAAGTCTTACTTAGTGTAGACCCACTGAAAGGAATAGAATTTTGTTGACACTAATTATACGTTTCAATGATTTTATGGCTTTACTCTGATTAGGAGCAAAATGAGATTTATCCCATTGTCATTAAGGAAACTTCAGTAAGTCACGATTGTCACATTATTTTCAATGTGTCTTTTTTAAGTATGACTAAATCTAGATCCAGCCCACTCTCCCACTAAACTGTCATGTCACAGACCTGCTCTCAGTAGATTTTATCTTTCAGTAGAGTTTGAAATGTTGTGAATTTCCAGTTGCTTAAAAATGAGCTTCTAATTGTTCTTGGCACCTAAAATAGGAGAGAAGAAGTTATTACCCTCCAGATGTCAGTGGACTCCAGTTTCCATCAGCTGAAAAGTTCAGAAATTATGGGAACTCCATACCAGCAATATAGTGTGGGCCATAGAGCTGGAGTTAAGGCTGACAGGTATTTAATTTATTATTCAATAAACTTATTTATTAATTACATTTATATATTATATTTATTATAATTGTATGCAGCCTTTCTCCCCTCATTACAAAAACTGAAGAAATTTGAAGCCAGTTTGGCATAAAGCATCTTACAGAAAACATGCTATTGGTAATTGTCATAACCTAATGAAAGGCTAAGCATAAACCTCTGCATTACCACTCTGGTTCAATTGATGGGCTGTGGATGAACCTTCAGTTGCTTAAAGTATCAAGGAGATGTCATTTTCAGTGACAATCAGTGGCCAAGGGGATGGGGAATTTTCCAGGGGAATAAAGACTTCATTCTAGTCTGTCTGGAGAGGAAATAAAGGATCCTTTGGGGTTGCTTGGAGAGTCTGTCTTTGGACACCTCTCCATTTACCTACCATGTGTTCATAGAATCATAAAGCTGGAAGAGACGACAACAACCTTTGATTCCAACACCCTGCCATGCAGGAATACACAACCAAAGCACTCTCAACAGATGGCCATTCAGTCTCTGTTTAAAAACCTCCAAAGAAGGAGACTCCATCACACTCTGAGGCAGTGTATTCCACTGATAAACTGCTTTTACCTTCAGGAAGTTCTTCCCAATGTTTAGAGGGAATCTCTTTTACTGAATTTTGAAGCCGTTGCTCCATGTCCTAGTCTCCAGAGCAGCAGAAAACAAGCTTGTTCCATCTTCCATATGTCATCCCTTCAAATATTTAAACACAACTATCACGTCACCTCTTAACCTTCATTTCTCCAGGCTAAACATACTCAGCTCCCTAACCTGCTCC
Source organism: Iguana delicatissima (assembly GCA_948472985.1). Classification (NCBI taxonomy): domain Eukaryota; kingdom Metazoa; phylum Chordata; class Lepidosauria; order Squamata; family Iguanidae; genus Iguana; species Iguana delicatissima. The sequence goes on from CAOKZL010003926.1 coordinate 17,338, forward strand.
TCATAGGACATGGTTTCTAGGCCTTTTACCAAATTGTTGGTTCTTCTCTGGATATGTTTCAGCTTGTCAATATCTTTCTTGAACTGTGGTGCCCAGAACTGGAGACAGTATTCCAGAAGGGGTATGACCAAAGCAGAATAGACTGGTACTATTACTTCTCTTGAAGCAGCCCACAATTCAGAGTGCAGAACCCCACAAAAATGGAAAAAACACAAATAATTCCCATCCCTGTAATCCCCCTCCCATTCTCTCCTGGAGATCCCCCCTCCCATTCCCTTGCCTTTGGTCTCAGTGCTGAGAACTTGTGCCAAGGAAAAAGCAAAAGAACAGTTAGAAGAAATCCATCTGCTGCAAGCCAAAAAAAAAAAAAAAAAAAAGAGGGAGGATGATGAAAGCAGCTTGCATTATGCTCAAAACCCTGCAGGTTCACAGTCTGAAGAGCAAGAACATGTGCTCTCATAGGCAACTGCCAATCAAGGGAGCCTGGACAAGTCCACCAGTGATCAGGCTGGCAGTGCTAATTCAGTGTTCAGAAAGATTTTTCTAGTACCCAGTGAAAACAAAACTGAGGGAAGATCCCCTCTATTACAATAAGACAGACAATCAGGTAAGACTGGTAAGACCAAAAGCAGGGCTGAATAAGAAAATTAAGAAAGATTGGGGAGGGGCAAGATAACGGGCTTATCAGTACTTTCCCCTCAAATAGAAAACAGCAGAGTGCTGACATTCTAGTTACTTCTGGTCACCATCTTGAGAAATGATATTCCTCTGTTACCCTGTGTGCTGGGGGTCCCGGGAGGGACACCCACATAACCAAATAAAACACAAGATGGGGAAATTAACTCGAGAACTCTCTTAAGCTAACGAGAGGCAGGGTAACTTAGCAGGGATCTTTTAAACCTGTGTATACAGGGTCAGGTCAGAAGAGCAGCCAGACAAGTTTTAAAGTAACAAAAATGATGTTTTATTACAGACAGACAAACACTTATGACAACACAACCGCACAGCTAATTAAGAAATAAGAAATGAGAGTTTTTGGGGAAAATGGGTGATACGACACGTTTCTCGTAGTCCTGAAGAAATTGAAGATGGAAGTGAAGAAACTCATCGTGGTGGCCGAGGGAAGTTCACTTGACAGAGCAGTAGCAAGGCTGGATGGAAGTCCGGAGCGATCCAAGGAAGCTCTCGGAGCTTGGGGTTTCTATTGGGAAAAATATGACTGTGGGTTAGTCTGTACTCGGGAAGAACAATGAGGTTTGGGAGCGAGACAATGTCTCCGAAAGGTCAGAATTTAACATGATTGAGTTAAGTTCAAATTGACAATGGGATGGCCAGTATGCAGATGCAGCTTGCCTGGTCATTGGAGTGTCCAGCTCGCCAGGGTGCCTGCTCGGAGCAGGGAGCTCTTTGTGTTCACGTGCATACTTAATGAAGTGTTTGTTTTGAGAGGTCTCCTAAAGCAAGATCTGGCTGTGTCTGGCTTGCTTAGGTGTAAACAGAAATTATTCAGCATTTACTAGCTATGCCTAGCTCCGTGCTTGTTTGAGGGCCTCACAAACACTTGGCTGAGGGTGGCAAAATAAGACTGAATTGCGATATCACAATGATATCTAATGTCTACCGAAGCCAGGCCAGTTCAGGGTGATAACACCTCTTAAAAGGGAGGAGTAGGAGCAAAGAGAGTAACTGATCAACCAGTGGCCATTGCACAGCATAGTGTGTAGCTGTGTGGCAGAAAGGACATGCTTCCAACAGCGGAAGGGGGCTTTGCTCACCCAAAAGGAAGAAAAATATCCATTTTACACACAAGCTGTGCAAGCCTAGGATGAGAAATGCAAGGGGACATGGCAATGTTAGTGACATCATTGCTATTCAAGTAAGCAAGAAAGTGCAAAGAAGGGCAATAGAGGTCTAGAGAGAGGATCAGCCCAGAGTTTCACATCAAAACCAGAGCATGGTTGACTTAAGGGAAGAAGTAAATAAACTGATTAACAAGGAATTGGAGGCTAAATTTCAGAGCAGTACACAGCAAGATATATTTAACTCAACGAATATATCTGATTATCTTAAGTTAATGAATTTAATGAAACAAGTTAATATGTCACCTATGAATTTATGTAATTTGGGTAATTTAATCTCAATGAATTTATTAAATCTATTAGAAGCACAAGGTTAGAGGAAGGAGTGGAAGTGAGAAGGAAGACACACACATGCCTTCCCCGAAGTTTCCCTTGCTTTTTGCCCAGGTGTCTCCTTTCTCTGCATCCAGCAATATGTAAGGGAATAGGAGGAGGAGAATGAGAGGAAAACAAGCAGGTGCTCTGTGAATAATCAAATTTGTGAAAGTCAGACCCACGAATGTGGAGGGAGGATTGTATATTGACCCTAAGGACCTAAGGAAAACTGGGGCAGCTGTTTGCAACTTTTTAACAACTGGATAGAATGCAATGTATCAAAACAAAATTCAGATTCTCAGATCCATCGGTTCCATCCTAAGTCTCCAGGAAACCTCTGGGTGAGCACTGTCCACTTTAAATAATAAAAACAAAACTGAAACCCATTTGAACTATTGCAAAGCCTGGCTAGTTGGCTGTTTGGCTGACAAAGACTATTCATATGGGATGGGTCTTTATTCGTCTTCTATACTACTCAGCAGGAAAAAGTGAGCTGGAGAGGTAAGAGCACATGTGCACCTTTAAGAGCAACAGTTAATTTGGCAGTGTGATGGAGCACGCAGAGAGCAAGCAGGGCTGGATTCAGTACTGCCCTAGATTAATGAGTCAAAAAGGATTGCGATAGTCCATAGCCCACTGGGGAAAGGGCGGCAGGGTTTATTCAATAAGTTACTCCTGCCACTCCCTTTGTGATTCATTCCCTTTCCCAACTCTTCTCAGCTGCCCAATCTTTCTTTCCTACCCAGGCTTTTTCCAATCTTCTCAGAGTCAATACATCAAATGTGCATCTTCAACTGGAGAGGAAAGGGAATGCAAGAATTCATGAACTTTGCTGGTCATTATACTGAATCTGGAGATTTTTTTTCTGCTCTGAGAAGCAGATAGAGGTAGGACAAGGGAAGAAATCCAGGCCTCAAAGTTCTTTAACTCCTCCTTCCCCTCCTCCAACAGCATTTAAACTGTCAGACATACAATATTTGTTGGGGAAATTAAAAAAAAAATCGAATATTGAGAGACCTTGGTAATGAGACTCTCAATCAGCAGAGTATTTTAGTAAATGCACTAAACGGAAGTTGAACAGATCACCAGTCCCACTGCTTTAACTCTACCCCAAACACACTTAATCTAGCTCAAAATAAGCACAAAAACAGTTTGGTTAAAAATATAAAAGAGTTTACTCACAAAAGCTTGTGCATAGTCTACACAGGTTCAATTCTTGAGGAAGGTAGGAAGAAAATAAAGCACTCGTATGCTTGCTGCAAAATGATCCCTGTTAGGAGATCTCAGAGCATGCTTTCAGGTCAAAAGGCAAAGACAAAAAGGGAGGAGACAAAATGGCAGGAGAACCTTTTTCAAAGAACAAGGAAAGTCTACATGCTGGAGGAAGAGGTGTTAACCAACAAACAGGAAGTTTTCTCTCTAGGCTATCTCTCTATGCTTAACAATAGACATGCAAATAAACTAGCCATTCAATTAGGCATGCAAAGGTTGCCACTCCCAACAATATTTGCATCTGCAGACTGAGCAACTGAAGAGCTGTGGACAGAGGAAGTGCAAAGGAGTTAAAGCTGATCTCTTGGTAAAGATGTGTCTCTTTGTGTGTTTAGGTTCTGGTCATCTGGATCATATACTCCCTGTTCATTTCTGTTGCTTGCTCCAAAGGGTATGAGAAAGAGAGACAGAGGCTATTTCCGTACAAAACTGTTATAGTGCTATTATTCCACTTTCAACATCCTGTGGCATCCTGGGATTTGTAGTTTGGGGGGGGCTTTAGAATTCCCAGTGAGAGAGCTCTTTGGCCTCACAAAATGACAAACCCCAGAATTCCACAGGATGTTGAAAGTGGAATAACAGCACTATAACAGTGTAATGCAGAAATGGCCAGAAAGAGAGAAAGCTCCCCACTGAGCTTAAAGAGGAAAAAAAAAACCTCACTCAGTGACTAAATCAACTGCTGTCTCTCAGGCTGATGTATCTCACAGCATGGCTGTGAAAGACTGTGAAGAAGAGGTGAGCTAGGTAGACCACCTTGAAGACAACCAGGATATAAACATAACTAATTTTTAAAATGTCAAATCAGACATGATTTCTGTAAGTGGACTGCAACCCTAGTAATTCAAACTTAACTTACAACCCTTTTTATAATAATTGTATCAACATGTGTTGTTGTGTGCCTTCAAGTTGTTGCTAACTTTTGGTGACTCTAAGGTGAACCTATCACAGGGTTACCATGGCAAGATTTGTTCAGAGGAGGTTCGTCATTGCTTTCCTCTGAGACTGAGGCCATTTCCACACGAGGAGAGGGAATCGCGCCATGCCGGTACTTACCAGATCTTCTGGGCACGGACCAACGCGGACTGTCCCTTAAGCCCTTCCACAGGGCTCCTCGTCTTGTCCAGGGTGAATCGGAGCAGCGCGAGGTCTTAGATCTGCACTGCTCCAGCTTCCAAAATGGCGGCTTCCGGTTGTTCGTGGGTCCCGACCAACCACGAAGCTTGCCATGCCTAAAGCCCCCCCTCTGCAGATCGCAAGCTCATATTGGTGCGAGCCTGCGAATCCGCACAAGGGATTAGGTATGCAATGGTGCGCTCTGAAAAATTAAAGATGGTTTTCTACCATTCTTTAAAAAGCACACTGAAGGACCAGTTGGGGTTGTTTCGGAGTGGACTGAGGAGTGGATCTGAGGTAAGTAGTCAGGACCTAGTCCTCTCCAAGATGCAGACAACCTCCGTGAGAGGACGTACTGCGCCGTTTTAATTCCCTCGCGTGGAAATGGCCTGAGAGAGTTTGACTTATCCAGGGTTACCCAATAGGCTTCCACCTTTCAGTGGGGATTCACACTCTGGTCTCTATAGTCTGGTGCTCAAACTACTACACCATGCTGGCTCTCCAACATACCAACATACTTGTATAAAAGTGATTCCTTTGATTCATTTCACCATTCACAGCGCTCCATGTTTGACAGAGGGTTGTTTTGTTTGTACAAATCACATTCTTTCCACTTTATAGGATAATTGTGCCATTTTTTTTTAAAAAAAGAGTATTTTTAATCATATAATTATATTAGGCAAGTAAATCCTTCAGTATTTGACTGTTGCATGCAGGAATGAATAATTAATGTAGATTTCTCCCTGCTAGGGGAAAAAATATTCCTCCACCATATTCTTCCTATAGTTGAAAGTCCTGAAATGTTTCAGGGGAATTATTCTGCAGAGAAATATGCTATTTATTGCAGTTATAATTATTGCAGTTTCTCCCCTCTCCTCTTTTTCTGCAGTGTTCAGAAAACATATTGTCTATGCAGAAAATATTTCTTGCACACACACACACAAACACACACAAAATGTATGTGTTTGCAGAATAATTCCCCTGAAACACTTTAGGTTTCTCAAATACCAGGAGGAAAAAAATGTACAAAAATTTTGGTGTTGTTTTTCCTGACGGGGTTCCTCAACTCCCCAGCACTTCTCCTTTTTTTCCTACTGGGAAATGCATAATTGAGAATATTCCCCTAAGCTATGCTATCTCTTTGGGAGTCTTTACTCTTAACAAAAACGTTCAAATAATTAATGGCTTATTATGAATGTACAGTGTGATTGTTGCTTGTAAATACATTCCTTTCTTGTCCCATTATCTGATCCCATGTGCTAGATCACATTTAGAGATATTTTGTGTGGGTCTAAGATGGAAGATGAGAAAGGTTTACTTAGTAACATCATCGGGGACCCATTGCTGTGCCATCTTTCTCCGTTCCTCTGACCTAAGCCTCCAGCTTCTACTTTATTTCTACTTTATTATTTCTAATTCACCATCACTGGGAGCAGAGCCCTCCCCCTCACCAAAAAAAAAAAGCCTTAGAATGCTTCTGGCCTGGCAACACTGTGAAAACATGGAAGTACTGGAGATCAATAGGCCACGTGATTATTTTGAACTTGTTTGTAGTCTTTCTAAAATAGGAATGGGGATTCTGTGGTCTGTAGGCCATAGGCATCCCCTGGACCTTTTTGTAGAACCCTTTGAACCATCCTAGTCCTTCCTGAAGCCCTCCTCACAGATCTTTTTTGTTTTTTTTCCTTGGGAAAAGAATTTCTATTTCCATGGCCATAAGCACTATGAGTGCTTATTTTGCCTTGAAACAAGTCTCAGAGTCTTATTTATAACTTATCTTGCCCCCCCCCCAGTTTTACACAATAAAAATAGACTTATGGTCATTTCTGTTTCTCTTTTACAGGGATGGTACAACCTGTTGTAAGTCCTGAGGGTGGAAAGAGCTTTGGGGCTTGCTCAGACTTACTTTAAAATACCAGACCTATAAATGAGAATGGTGACCTTTTTCCTGCTTCTGCTACTATGCCAGCAACATTCATATCTGATTAAACAGAAAGTCACTTTAGCCATTCATAGTTACTTCCAGATCAGACAATTGTCATGAACTTCATGTGTAATGTACTGGGAACCTACAAGCTATACAAAATGATGTTTTGGGGCATTGTCTGAGACAAGACTACACTTATTTCACTGATCTATACTTGTTGTCATTTTGTTTCCTAGTAGAATTTAAGGTGCTGGTTTTGATTCTTTAAAACCCTAACTGGGACCTGGGTGACCTATGGAATCATGGAAATTTAGACTTGGGAAGGACCACAAGGAATACAGAACTACAGCATTCCTGAAAGATGCCTCTCCAACTTCTGTTTGGAGACCTTGAAAGATGGAGAGTCCATTTTTGGACTGAGACAGTCCTTTCCATTATGAAACAGCTCTTCTAGTAAAGAAGTTCTTCTTAAGGTTTAAGTGGGACTTAAGGACCAACTTCTTCTATGCTTCTTTCCACACATGATGTATTTACCATCTGAATTTGCATTGAATGTATTTTGGTATTTTGCTAAAGAACATTCGTAAATGAATACATAGTAATCAAGTACATGCAGACTACTGCAGTACATTTTCAAATTCATAGTGGTCCCTTTGGTAATGCTAGTATTTATAAACCGCTTCTATGTTGAATCAATCTTGCAGGAAAAAATGTATTTTTTTCTATACATGGTTTTATGTCTACTGTGTGAGTTAGTTCCCATATTTACCCTCTTATTCTATATCCCCCCGAGATCATTAATGAGGTCTATTAGCACTATATGCCTTGGGCAGAAAGCTTTAAGTCTTTCGTGCTTATGGTAATTAATTTATGGGAAATTTTAGCTGGGCACAGAATGTTTATGTTTCTTTGCCTGTCAAGTAGCAATTCAGCTCAGAAGTGTAAAAATGGACCCACCAAGGTGCTAAAAATGCAGAAAGCAGCATTTCCTATAGTCTCACTTGGGACCAATGCTGTTTCTTGCCCGTTAGGCAGCTCAGGTATGGTGAAGTCTGTCCCCTCCTATTCTTTGCTTATAGCAGCTACCTTTAGGCTGTATTTTCTTCCTCCATAGCCTCATAATTTAGGGAGCACTGGGAGAGAAAGATTTTGTTGGAATTTAAATGACTAGAAAAAGCATCTGAAGGCATCTTCCAATTCTACAGCTCTCTACATTACTGTTTGTTATTATAACCTTCAGACACAAACTTATGGTCAGAATTAATGTTGTATTCCTCTTCCAAATGGTGAAGATGAATCTGTTGTCCAGTGTCCAGATACAACCAGCCTCAAAAAGGATAACCCGTCCTGACCTTGTGCCAGCCGCAGAGTTCCTGACTGTAAGCTATGCTGCTGAAAAGTCAAAGGCTTTCACGGCTGGCATCCATAGGTTGTTGTGGCTTTTCCAGGCTTTGAGGCTGTGTTCTATTAATATTTTCACCTGACATTTTACCTGCATCTGTGGCTGGCATCTTCAGAGGAGCTGGTGGCATGGAAGTAAGACAGAGAATATATACTTGCGTAGTCCCCAGGTGGGAGGGAGCAATTTGCATGTGTTACAGTTGGCCTGTGTGATGACCTATTGTTGCAGATGCAGGTGAAACGTCAGGAGAAAATACTAATAGAACACAGCCTCAAAGCCCGGAAAACCCACAACAACCTATGCTGGTGAAGTTGATCAGAATTGAGGTCCAGATCATCTGGAGGGGAGCAGTAGATTAAGGAAATCTGTTTTGGGAAAGAAAATTTAGTATGATTTAGAGGGTAATTTTCTACCTGTCTTTGATTCATTGGTACTTTATTAACTTTCTAATAAAGTCAAGCTTGAAAACTGGAACTTCATAGCAAAAACCTACAAAGAGATCTGCCTGAATTTATGACTGTGTGCCTCCAAGTAATTTTTGAGTTATGGTGACCCTAAAGTTACTCTATCGCAGAGGTTTTGTGACAAGATTTCTACAGAGGAAGTTTGCTATTGTTTTCCTCTGGGGCTGAGAGAGTATGACTTGTCCAAGGTCATGTAGTAGGATTCCCACAACCCTGATCTCCCAGAGTTAGTCTAACACTCCAACCTACTGTAGCAAACCAGATACTTCCCAGAAGTCTTCATGCAGGCAAAAGCCGTCTCTTCACATTTTTGCTGTAACTAGGAATAACTGAGAATTTCATTTGAATCAGTTTTTATAGTAACTGAACAATATCTGCAGATGCCGACATAAATGCAGCAATTTTTTAATAAATCAATAAATGGACAAAAAAGCAAAACAGACAGAATGTATCTAGAGGAGGGCGACCAAAATGGTGAAGGTTCTGGAAGCCAAGCCCTATGAAGAGCGACTTAGGGAGCTGGGTATGTTTAGTCTGCAGAAGAGAAGGTTAAGAGGGGACATGATAGCTATGTTTAAATATTTGAAGGGATGTCATGTTGAAGAGGGAGCTAAAAAATCTAATGTGATCCTGAGCTGCATCAATAGGAGTATAGTGTCTAGGTCAAAAGAAGTGATGATATAACTCTATTTTGCTTTGGTTAGACCCCACCTGGAATATTATGTCCAGTTCTGGGCCCCATTGTTCAAGAAGGATATTGACAAGTTGGAATGTGAGCAGAGGAGGTGACCATAATGGTAGAAAACCTGGAAACCATACAGTACAAGGAGCACCTTATGGAGCTGAGTGTGTTTAGTCTGCAGAAGAGAGGGTTAAGAGGCGACATAAAGCTATGTTTAAATATTTGAAGAGATGTCATGTGCAGGATAGAGCAAACCTGTTTTCTGCTGCTCCACAAACTAGGACAAGGAGCAATGGATTCAAACTACAAGAAAAGAGATTCAACCTAAACCTCAGTGTTACTGCAGTCTAGGCCTACCCGGAGATGGCGCCCGATATCACTTTGATATCAAACCATTCGGCTTTCCTCTGCCACCCCGCTCCACGTGTTTGCAATTATCGGACAAGCACGCAAACAGGCACGGCCGATAATTGCTGGACATTCCATTCTCCACCCAGGCAGGCCAGACACAGCCGGTTTGCCACTTCAGGGACCTCTCCAGCAAACACCTCATTACATATGCGTGATGCTAACAAAGGCTTCCTGCCCAGAGCAGGCTACTGGACAAAAGGCTGTGCTGTCCACTGGTAAGCGCTGCGTATTTGCATACTGGCCACACTATTGTTAAATCGGCTCTGATTTCATCATGCAAAGTTGTGACCTTTCCGAGACATTGTCTCACACCCAAAACTCCTTGTTTTCCCCAAGTAAGGCATAGCCTGCAGTCCCAATTCACCCTATAAAAACCCCTGATTCCGAGACCTTCCTCGGATTGCTCCTGAGTTTCATCCCGCCTTGCTGCTGCTTTGCTTGGTGAGCTCCTGTCAGCTAATCGAGCTGAGCTTCTTCTCTGCATCCCTGGCTTCTCTCCCGAGGTCCAGGATGATGAGACAGGTGTCGTATCACCCATTTTCCTCTGAAAGTCCCTATCCTTAATCCTACCTCTAATTTCTTAATTAGCTGTGTGACTGTGGTGTCTTTAATATTTGTTTGTATTCAATAAACATCATTTTTATTACTTTAAACTCGGCTGGCTGCTTGGCTGACCTGACCCCGTAGACGCTGGGTTGTAAGATCCTGCTAAGTTACCCTGCCTCTCGCTAGCTTAAGTGAGTGCTCCAGCTAATTTTCCCCAAAATTGTGTTTTATAGTTTGGTTATTTAGGTGTCCCCAGTAAACAGGGTAACATCAGGAAGAACTTCCTTACAGTCAGAGCTGTTTGGCAGTGGAACATGCTGCTTTGGAATGTGATGTAGTCTCCTTCTTTGGAGGTTTTTAAACAGAAGCTGGATGGCCATCTGTCAGGAGTCTTTTGATGTGTGTTCCTGCATGGCAGCGGGTTGGACTCGATGGGCCCTGTGGTCTCTTCCAACTCTATGATTCTATGGTTCAGACAGATTCACCAGTCTAGATAGAGGTTATGATGAATGCTTAGCTCTGAAAAATCTGGCTTTGAATCCCTGTTTATTCAACTGGGCTTGTGGCCTGAATTATGGTTTCAAGCTCTTGTTTTTCTTCTGAAAAAACATACCCTGATCTTTAGCAGCTACATGCTTAACAGCTATGATATGACCCTCTGCATTCTAGCAACAGATGCTCCTATTGAATGTAGCACTGCAAATGGTCAAGAATTTCATTCTGTTTATGTTTGCTGAGAATTTACCAGCATTCACAGATTTCCTTGCCAACTGGAAAGAGAGATGTTAAAAATTCAGAGGTGGGAGAAAGCAAACTGACAGGCCCACTGAATCCTAGCATCAACACGGAAGCATAGCTAGTTACTTGAACTTATTGGGCAAATCTCTCAACTTCCCACAGATTAAAATATACATACCAGAAACTGTCACTGCTGGCATTCTTAACTCATTTAGACAAGAATGGCTCTAATTCCTCATCTCTTGAATTAATAATAGTGATAAGCCTTCCAATGTTCAACTTTTGGCAGATGTTTGTAGTGAAGTTGGAAGCAACAGCAACCTTCATATAGTTGCAAAGATGATTATGTGAATATAGTCGGCCTTTCATATCCATGGATTCTGTATCCATGGATTCAACTTTTTAAAAAAATTAAAAAAGAAAACTTTGATTTTGCCATTTTATACAGGGGACACCATTTCACTACACCATTGTACACAATGGGAGATATGCATCCATGAATTTTGGTATCTGTAAGGGGTTCTGGAACCAGACCCTAGTAGGTACTGAGAGTCCACTCCTCAATTTATTTCCCAAACTTTGTTTGTTCTGCTACAGATATACTTTATTCCCTTGAGGTTGCGGCTTGAACTCTTCCTTACTCCTCCAAGCCCTCTATAATTTTTGAGAGAGAAAGAAAAACACTTTAATCACTTAAAATCTCAGAATACCTTCATATGCATAGGATACCAACAGAATAATTTTCTTTTACTGTGATCCTTTTTCTTCCATTCTTTTTTGTAGGGAAGATCTTTTGATTATTTCTTTCTTCCCACAGGCAGGATAAGAGTGGCAGTTGAGCTACTTAACAGACTTTCATTTTGTGAAAATATGAATATAAAGGTATTTCCAACAGGTTTCTGTGATCAATGGTTTGCAAGCTTGTAAAATCTTTTGGATTACTTTGTTTCCAATTCACCGTATGACATTGCACTGAAATGTATGTGTTTATCTGTCTTGCTGACTAGAAAGATTTAACCTGCTTGGTCTGGAACATTTGATATTTTTGTTGTGTGCTCTCAAGACAGCTTCACTTATGGCAACCTTATGGATAAGGAAACTTTGTTATCAACAAACCTGCTCAAGTCTTGCAAACTCAGGGCTGTTGCTTGCTTTCCTGAGTCAACCCACTTGTAATGTGTCCCACTGGTTTCTGTTTCTCAACCATTACTGTCTTTACCAATGAGTCATGTCAACTCATGATATGTCCTAAGTATGGCAATCTTGGTTTAGTCATCTTGGCTTTCTGTGAGAGTTTAGTGTCAATTTACTCTCAGACCCATTTATTTGTCCATGATATCCCCAGAACTCTCCTCCAGTATCATATTTCAAATGAGGGTTTTCTTTTTCGTATCAGTTTCCTTTACTGTTCAGCTTCACATTCATACAGAGAAACCTCACATACTGTGACATGGATGATCCTTACTTTGGTATCTTTGCACTTGAGGATCTTACCTAGTTCCTCCATTGCTGTCCTTCTGTGTCTCAGTCTTCTGATTTCTTGACCACTGTGTCTATTTTGATTGATGATTGAGCCAAAGTATAGAAAACCTTTAACTGTGTTATCTATCTTTCCCTTTAAACTATCTTTTCCTTTAAAGCTATGTAAATCATTTGTGGTCATGATGTTTGTTTTCTTAATACTCACCTGTAACCCTGTGTTTGCATTTTCTTCCTTAGTTTTCCTTAGAAGTCATTCCAGGTCTTTCCTCTTTTCTGCTAGTAATATGGTGGCATCTGCAAATCTTATCTTCTTGATGTTCATTCCTCTTATTTTTTGTTCTTTCTCTGAGCCCAAGTCCAATTCTGCTTTTTGTACATTTTCTGCCTATGAATTAAGCATAGGACAATAAAATGAACTCTTGTCTGATCCTCTCACCAGTTGAAAAACATTATCATGAGCCAGGCTGAGCTGGCTGCCGACTCAGACGACGGGGGTCTGAGGTGGTCTTGGACCCTCAGCCGGGGGAGGTTCCCTTGGAGGGAGGGGGGTCCCTGCAGAGGCAAGGGCAGACCCCACAGTTGTCCCAGAGCCGGTGCCCAAGCCAGTACCCACAGCAGAGGAGGCCAATGCTTCTGGCTCGACGGAGGCTGCTGTTCCTGACTCCGGTCTGGAGTTTGCTGCAGACCCTCCCCCATGTTCCTTCAGAAGTGGCAGGAGAAGGAGGGGGTTCACCGGTCAAGGCGGTTGCACAAGAAGCGCTTGAAGTCTGAGGGCCTTCAGCTGTGAGCTGGGCTAACGGACATCTGATCAGCCCCAGCTGGGTCCAAGACTCTGTATTTAAGACAGACGCTGGGGGGAGTCGGGCACGGGGCAACAACCATCTTCCATCCGGGAAATCCTTGTCGTTGAGTTCGCTGCTTCTGTTTGTTTTGGATGATGTAACCTCTTGTTTATTTTACCTACTTTATTACTAAAGATCATAAAACCCGGCTCCTGCTTCCTTTTGCTGCCTAGCTGCCGCCAGGCATTGACCAACATTCTGGTTCTTTTTTTTCATATTTTTTCCTGATGGTGGCTTCTTCTGCTGGATACAGATTGCACAGAGGACAATCAAATGTTGTGGCATTCCATTTCTTTTAGATCAATCTATAATTTTTCATGATTTGTGCAATTAAGGGCTTTGCTATAAAGAACAGACTGACTCTCTTCTGAAATTCTTTGGTGTGGTATGAAATTCTTTCATGGAGGTTAAATATTGACCTTAGCCTAACCTTTCTACACTAGACATGCAGTAGGCGTCAACCCTGAAAACTGAATTTAACCAGTGAAAAGCAATACAAAAGTTGATGGACCTATATGGTTTCAGGACCAATAGCAGCTGACTACACCAGGGGCTCTGAGGTTCTTCTGTAATGCCGATTTCTAACATGTCCGGCATCTCCTTGTTAATTACCCCCTGTAGCTGTCACAGTCACGCCTTGGCATGTACCTTGACTAATGGTGGTTTATTTATTTATTTATTTTGAGAATATGGTTAGAGTTGCCATACATGGGAAATGACTTGAAGGCACGAAGTCACGAATGTTATTCTGGCTGATCTCTTTTTATCTCTTTGCTAGTAAGTACCATTTCTAGCTTGGCAAGTTACTGAGTTAAAAGTTAAGAATGAACTCATTGGCAAAATGATCCAAGTATTAATAATGGGGATGTTAAAATTTGAATTTCCAATGTCCCCAGAACTTTATCTTTCGAATGTGTTGGAGGGTTAGATGTTAAAAATCAAAAGGAACATGGGAGGGTTCTGTTGAAATGGCAGCCAGATTAATCTGTGCTCAAAAATGGAAATATAACAAGAGACTGTCAGAGGAAGAATGAGTTTTTAAACTTTTTGATATGTATCAGATGGACCAATTAACTATGTTATTAAATAACAAAACCTTAAAACTAGTGAAGGAGGCTGAACTGTTACCTCCTTGAAGAACACTTAAAGAATGAATTAAAAGGAGAGAGAGAACAACTCTGGACTAGGTCTTTTTTTATAGTTGAGGCAAAAATATCAATTTTTCACTTTCCAAGGCACCTTGGTGAGGTAGCACAAACATGCTGTGCCTTGCAAATGTTCATATTCAAGAAGCTTGCAGCACATTTTGAAGAAACAGAACACGCACAGATTCATACATAAAAATGTGAATGTCTAAAACTTATGCAGTTAAAAAAAAGCACAAACATGCTGAAGACTATGAGAAAAATCAGTACAAAGGGTGGAAAGTGTATGCAAAATATATACATTAGGAAAGCACACAAATTTCTATGCAGGATGCAGGAAGGAAACTGGTTCTGCCATCTGATACGAACAAAGAATGGGGTGAGAATGCAGGGAGGATTTGGAGAAATGCAATGATATTGAGACTATTTTTCCTATATCCCTGCTTGAACATTTAATTTAAAATTAAATGTATCCCTTCAGTATTCCTTGTGTACAAAAGTACTACAGTAATAAGTTTTGTGGCTTATAGGTATATATAAATGTTCACTTCACCAATTGTGTCCTCAAAAAATAGTCTACACAATTTAATATGGCAACTAACTCAAGAATGGGTATACTATTGTCTTCATTAGTTAGATGGGTCTCATTCTAATTTAATAACAGCCTTCTTGTGACCAGGAAAATATGAATGACATTCTTTCAGTGATTGAGGTGCTGTTTGGAACTCCTCACTCTTTTGGAATGAGAGCAAGAAGCATTGTTGCTTGTGAGAAGATCACATTGTCAAAGGAGAGAGGGCATTTCCGTCAGTCTGGTCCAAATTTACTTCAAGATGCTCCACCTTAACCATGGTAGCACTATTGACATGACTGGAAAAGACCTCCTTCTAAAAATTCTGCTTCACCAGGCAGCCAGTGTGAGCAATAGAGGTCTGTTCTCCTATCAGTCAAGGTGCAATGTATTGATATTCCCACCTTCCCTCCTGTCAGTGATCTCTGGTGGAAGGAGGAATTACAACAAGGATTCTGTTTCTGGTTATTGCCGGTTAAAGCAGGATTGCTCGGATAGGCTGGACCAGGAGACACTCCTTTCTTAAGTATACTAAGTATATGGATTTAGGATCTCAGCCATTGTACTTAGCACCATAGCTGACTCCTGGCATTACAAAATCAGACCATTGTCTGGCTGCTAACACCTTTTAGTGCGTTTTACAGGCTACAAAGAGGTTAGTGGGTTGGCCCCATTTGGGTCCCCACACATTTAGATCAGGAGCTACACCTCAAATGAAAGATTGGCCAGTTGGATAGCTGTTAGAATTGACCATCAATGTCTGTGACAATGGATGAATTGCTTGTCTTGCAGACAATTTAATGGTCCAGAAGGTGGAAGAGGCCACAAGGGGATCAAATATTCTAGATCTGATCCTGACCAACAGGGATGACCTTGTTAATGAGGTAGAAGTGGTTGGATCTTTAGGGGGGAGTGACCATGTCCTACTGGAATTTGGCATTCAGTGAGAAGGAGAAGATAAGTGTAGCCAGACACTCATCTTAGATTTTTAAAAAGCGGACTTCTATAAACTTAGGGAGCTACTGGCTGGAATTCCATGGTCAAGAATAGTGAAAGGGAAAGGAGTTCAGGAGGCATGGGAGTTCCTTAAAAAGGAGATACTGAAGGCACAGTCTAAAACTGTGCCAGTAAGGAGGAAAGATGGAAGGCATCTGAAGAAACCAGAATGGTTGACTAAAGAACTCTCAGCTGAGCTAAGTGTTAAGAGAAACACGTACAGGAAATGGAAGAAGGGGAAACCACCAAAGAAGAATTTAAGCAAGTAGCCAGGAGATGTAGGGAGAAGGTCAGAAAGGCTAAAGCACAGAACAAACATAGGCTGGCCAGAGACATTAAAAACAATAAAAAGGGCTTTTTCAAATATGTCCACTGCAAAAGGAAAAGGAGACAATAGGGTCTCGGCGCAGAGAAGATGGCGAATTACTGACGGGGAAGAGAAAAGGCAGAACTACTTAACACCTTCTTTGCCTCAGTTTTTTCCCAGAAGGATACAAGCACTCAACCTGGTGTTTGGACAGCAGGTGAGGAAGCAAGGGAGATGCGGCACATAATAGGTAGAGAGGTGGTACAGGAATACCTGGGCACACTGGATGAATTCAAGTCTCCAGGGCCAGACGAATTGCGTCCTAGGACATTAAAAGAACTGGCAGAGATCATTTCGGAACCACTTGCTATAATCTTTGAGAAACCTTGGAGGACAGGAGAAGTTCCAGCAGACTAGAAGAGAGCAAATGTTGTCCCCATCTTCAAGAAGGGAAAAAAAGAGGACCCAAATAATTATCGCCCAGTCAGCCTGACATCAGTACCCGGAAAGATCCTGGAGCAGATCATTAAGCAGTCAGTTTCTAATCACTTAGAAAGCAAGGTGGTAATCATGAGAAGTCAACATGGATTTCTCAAAAATAAGTCATGCCAGACTAATCTTATCTCTTTTTATGATAGAGTTACTAGCTTGATAGATGAAGGGAATGCTGTGGATGTAGCATATCTAGATTTCAGTAAGGCCTTTGACAAAGTTCCCCATGACATTCTTGCCAAGAAGCTAGTAAAATGTGGGCTGGACAGGGCTACTTTTGGGTGGCTCTGCAACTGGTTGATGGACCGTTCCCAAAGGGTGCTCACCAATGGCTGCTTTTCATCCTGGAGAAAAGTGACTAGCAGGGTGTCACAGGGTTCTGTCCTGGGCCCAGTGCTGTTCAATATCTTCATCAATGACTTGGATGAAGGAATAGAAGGCATGCTCATCAAATTTGCAGATGACACCAAATTGGGAGGGGTTGCTAATACGCCAGAGGACAGGATCAAAATTCAAAATGACCTGGACAGATTGGAGAGCTGGACCACGGCTAACAAAATGAAATTCAACAGAGAGAAGTGTAAGGTCCTACACTTAGGTAGAAAAAATGGAATACAGAAATATAGGATGGGGGGACACGTGGCTGGATAGCAGTATGTGTGAAAGGAATCTAGGAGTCTTCATAGGCCACAAGCTGAACATGAGTCAGCAGTGTGATGCGGCAGTCAAGAAAGCCAATGCAATTCTCGGCTGCATCAATAGGACTATGGTGTCTAGATCGAGGGAGGTACTGGTACTACTCTACTCTGCTTTGGTTAGACCTCATCTTGAATACTGTGTCCAGTTCTGGGCACCCCAATTCAAGAAGGACATGGTCAAGCTGGACAAGTCCAGAAGAGGGTGACCAAAATGGTGAGGAGCCTGGAAGCCATGCCTTATGAGGATAGACTTAGAGAGCTGGGGATGTTTAGTCTGCAGAAGAGAAGATTGAGAGGGGACATGATAGCCATGTTTAAATATTTGAAGGGATGCCATGTACAGGACGGAGAGGGCTTGTTTTCTGCTGCTCCAGAGACCAGGACAAGGAGCAACGGATTCAAGCTGCAGGAAAGGAGATTCCACCTGAACCTTAGGAAGAACTTTCTGACAGTCAAGGCTGTCCGGCAGTGGAATACGCTGCCTCAGAGTGTAGTGGAGTCTCCTTCCTTGGAAGTTTTTAAGCAGAGGCTGGATGGCCATCTGTCGGGAGTGCTTTGAGGGTGTTCCTGCATGGCAGGGGGTTGGACTGGATGGCCCGTGTGGTCTCTTCCAACTCTACATTTCTATGATTCTATGATTCTATTTAGACAGATGTTAAAGTACTTCAGAATCTAGCCCATGGACACAGTTCAGATGACTCTGGAGTATTCCATTCTTGCCAGTACATTGTTCTAGGACAGTGGTTCTCAACCTGTGGGTCCCCAGATGTTTGTAGACTTCAGCTCCCAGAAGCCCCAGCCACTATGGTCAATGCTCAGGGCTTCTGGGAGCTGAAGTCTAGAAACATCTGGGGACCCACAGGTTGAGAACCACTGTTCTAGGAGTTGGTTCCCAAATTTGGCAAATAGTCAGAGCATCAGGATCCTATGTTTTCTCTGTTTTCAGCCTCTTCTTTACTTAAGTTATCCTCACATTAGCCCCTTCTGATTTGTAAATGCATTCTGGATCTAAGAAAGGGATTTAGTGGCAGTTGCAGGACGAATCACTTCAGGTAGGTAAGGGTACACAGGTACCACTCTTGCGGAGGGCCAGGTGGGGTTGGGTCAGTTCCTAGGTGTTGCCTTTGAGAAGTTGACCACCCAGGAATAGCAACCTGATTTTAAAGTTAGCCACACAATGTTTCTTTATTGGGCAGGCTCCGGCCTCCAGAAAAAAGAAGTGGCCTGTCTGACCAAGTCATGAGTGTCCAACATTTCTCCTGTCATGTTGTGCCTTGAATGTCTGGCCAAGCCCTTGCTTGGTCTGCCTCTGTTCTAGCGAAGGTTGCTGTTGGTGAGGTGCCCCTGGTTTTTTTGTCACAGCTGATGGCCTCTCAGGCTTCTCAGAGGAACTTCAGAGCTGCAGCAGGAGAAGCCTCTAGCCTGGCACAGGCCTTCCTGCAGATTCCTCCCCTGTTCTGCTGCCTCTGAGGCTTTCGTCTCTGCCTGTTTCCTTCCTCCATGGAGCTGCACCTGCGGTATTCCAGTGTTGCTAGGAGACCAGCTACCTGGCAGCCCCACTGCAGCCCTCTCTGCGGCTGAAGGCTTTGGAGCGGTGCAGCAGTCCGCGACACCCTTCTGCAGAATAAGACAACTCCAAAATTTGACAGCTATTAGCCCTTTTGGAATAAAATTATACAAGCAAGTGTACACACGGAGGACTTCCCACTCTGCTAATTTTAAAAGACAAAACCCACATCAGGATTGCATGAAGATACTGCCAAAAACTGATACGTCAGCCTGTACTTTAGTAAATGTAATTAATGAAGGAAGTGGTTTCCAATCTACAGCTTATCACTTTATAGCTTTTTGAAGTAATCCAGACGTCCTTTTGACTGGTATTTGGACGTAAGGCACAAAGAATACAGACACTATCATTTCTGACTTTGTTTGCCTCAGGACTGAGAAGCACAGCTCCCCCATGTATCCTGCTTGTTCTCTAGGAGTAAAATCAGGCCATAGAATGGTGATATTTCTCGGCCGTAGTGGTATTTCTCAGCTGGCTCTTACCAGCAAAAAGCTTTAGTGTTATTTTGAGTTCACTATTTTCTGCATTGGGAAATCTGAGCTTTTTCTGTCTGAAAAAAATTGCTTGTCCAAGTCCACTGCCACTACAAATTCATCCAGTTAAGTGGAACTAAAATAGGTCGCTTGTATCTACGGAGTAGACTTATTATGAAGAATGAATAAATGTAGATAATAGTGAATGCTAAATTTTGACTATATTTTTGACCCATGACAATATATCTCCCTGCACCACTCACCTGGAGGACCTGAAGATACCCACAAGCAGAAATGTTTGTGACTGCGGGTGCTTCAAGATTGGAAAGAAGGGGTACTTTTCATCATGGAGGATCTTGACATGCAGCTTCAGCTTTTTGCCTTAGCAGATTCCACTGCTGCAGATTAAGCAGCAAAGTACCACACTGGCAGATGTAGAAGAGGAAAAGGTGGCAGCAGCAGTGGTGGCCAGGGACTTGATAGTACAACCACACCACCACCTTCCCTCCCTTGTGCCACAGCTACCTCTGCACACTTGTCTGCCCTGGGTATAATGACAGCCATGAGCTGCTGCTTGTTGAAGATGGCTGCCTCCTTCTTCAGACACTTGCTTATGTCATCATTATTGCCACCTGGGCAGAAGTGGCAGCTGAGGGGTGCTTCCCAGAGCTGCTCTCTCATCTTTACAGGTGCTGAGTGGTTGGATGTGCTCATTTGGGGGGGGGGCAGGCAAGAACAGTCCCAATACTTCCACCATACTTTGCCATTCTTACTGTTCACTCTCCTCTGCTATTCCCTCCTTGACCTCAATACGCATTTGATAAAGCTCTCAAATCAGCCTCATGTCTCTGTCAGTACATACTGCAGGACTTGTATTACAGATGAGCTGGAAGGTGGTATTGTTTTGGACCACGAGTAAGTGAAACCACAAAAACAAATCAGCGGATACAAGGGATCTACAGTATTCTTAATTATATCAAGATACATTTCAAGTTAATCTTCAATGAATGTTTCAATAGTAAACCAACATTCTTATTTATATTGTTCATCTCTTTTTAAACCTGTTTTTACATACACTGTAAGCATTTAGAAATGAATAAATGTTATAGGCTTGGATCCTATTGATAGCCTTAGCTAAAGCAGAACCATTGGATCAGACAATGAATGGCAAGTCAGTACTTTTGTAAATCTCATTGATCAGTGGGTTTCCTTTAGTGGGAGTACCAACAGGATTCAGACGCCAGTGATTACAGTGAGCTCTCTCAAGGCTTTAACTGAATTGTCAGCTTCTGGCAAGTTAATCCTCCTTCTTAGTCATTTTACAAATGTAAAGCTTGATTTGATTAATAAATTTGCACTTGCTTTTCTGTGCAGGACCTGAGTATGGGAAAGGAGAGGATACTTTACTTAGGCTAGAAGTCTTTGGGAATGGGTAGCTGATGATTTGGCCTATGTATTAAGAAAAAGATAAGGTATTTATGTGAAACATATTTCTCTATAGCCTTAGAGATGTCCTGTTCTTCTAGAAGCAGCCAGAAAAAAACAACAACATTGTAGCATAATCATCAACCTTCAGAGTTACATGCCTTCCTCTACAACAGGGGCCTGGACAATTGCAGGAGATATCTGCCCACGCGTGTCCTGTTTTTCCGGCTAATCCCAGATAATTCTTTTGGATTATGGAAAAAGGGGGAGTTGCTGCCCCCAAAAAAGTATGGAGGTCCAAAGCAGTGTTCAGATGGAGAATTGTGACCCTGGAGGTTGCTGGGTATTTAAGTCTCTCATTTGGCACTGATTTTTTTTTTTCAGGGTCAGGAAGGTCTGGGTCCTGCACTGATGGTTTTGGTGAACCGTATGTGGCTTGTGGGCCTCACAATTTCCTGTTTTAGAACACACAGGCAAAAGCCCTATTTATCCATCCCCACCCTTGTTCCTGAGGCCTTCACAGACCAGTTGCTTGGCCAACTCCACTTTCCCTCTCATGCGGATTCTGATTCTAATTTCATGAGAAGGGAGGTGGGAAGTATGCTAGCTAGCTCCATCCCTTCTTGCATCCTGTTGCCAGCCCAATAACCTTCCATATATTTGCAAGGTCTGAACGTCTGCAAAGTTGGAATGTCTGCAATGTTAAGCTTGTATTTGGCTTGTCTGCCTGATCATAGAGGATCATAATGTGTCCTACTTTACAGAAGACAGTCCTCTATTTGAAGGACTGTCAGAGAACAGTATTATGTATTATTATATAATATCATTTTCCAGTCCTAAACCAGTTTAAAGATAAAGAAGCATAAAGAGGAGTGTTGACCTTGAAATGAGCCATCAAAAGTTAGCAGATATCAGCAGAGTGAGTAGTCATAAAGTTCATCTCTCTGTTGGCTTCCTAATGTGGGAGTCATAGTTAAATTATATAAATTGTGCTAGGATGAAGCTCTTTCTTTCCCCCCAGCAATTACCCTTTCTAATTTTACATGGAAGAGTACACAAATAAGGAAAGAGAGGAAGTGAGATAATTTGTACAAAAAGGCTTCTGCCATGTAGTTTTAGACACAGATGCCTGCATGTGTTGTATGCGGTCTCAAGAACTAAAAGTCCCAAGGTTCCTTCCTTAGCTTCAGTTGTCATTTCCTGTTTACAGGGCAAGAAGAACTAATGGCATATGCCATCCAACTGGCAGTAGGTAGGGAGAACAAAACCATAAAAGAAAGTGAGAATCACTGTGGTTGATAGTATTTAGAAATCTAAAAATAGATCTCTACTAAGGAGTTAGGCCTCTGATCTTTCGAGGTGGTAAAAAACTGACACTAGAGGCCTTTCCACATTACACTGTAATGCTATTATTCCACTTTCACAATGCTGTGGAATCCTGGGGTTTGCAGTTCAGGGAGGGCTGTTCAGAATTCTCAGCCAGAGAGCTCTTTGGCCTCTCAGTAAACTACAAACTGTAGAATTCCACAGGATGTTGAATGTGGAATAGTAATAGCACTATAATAATATAGTCAGTGGCGGAGCTTGGAGTGTATGGAGGGGGGAGGGGCTATGGCGGGAGGGGCATGGCCATTGTGTGTGGAGGCGTGACCGCGGTGCATGGGAGCATGGTCGTCCACGTGAAGCATGGCCAGGGTGTGCGGGGGTGTGGCTACCGGTCGGGACGCCCCAAAAACATTGCTGCCTGGGGTGAATCACCCTCCCGCCCCCCGTCACTACATGATGGTGCCTTAGGTGCCAGGAACAGGAAATAGTGTCTGAGGGTGGAGATAGTCTCAATATTTTCAACCAATTTGTGAGAAGAAAAAAAATGTCCTCTGGGAAATTTTACAGAGACATGAAATTAACTTAAAACAAAGAGGCCTAAAGAAGCCAAAGAGCACCAAACCAGCCCTCCAAATTTCCAAATAAATAAGGCCTTAGATCTGTAAGAGGTTGAGGATGACTGTGTCACAAATGTGTACCTGTTCCTTCAGCATTAATTGTTGTGTATTATATTTTATATTCCCCATTCGGGTGTTTGCAGCTGTGTGCCAGTTTACTGTGATCCTACTGTCATCGTATGGGGCAACTTTGCCCTTGAAGGCAGAGTTTAAATAATTAAAGAAAAATCAGTAGATTTTTCAAGCCTCTTGTTAAGCTACTGCATTGCTCCTTCTTCAACAGCAAGAGTAGCTCTACTTTAAGTAATATGCAGAGGTAATAAGCAGAATAACGACTTTTATGAAGACAATATTTATTGTAAGTACCAATGGTGTCAAAGTTCAGAACTAGGAGCACTCCTTCTATTAATCTTAATTATATGTCTTTTGATAGCTTTCTTTGTAGAAATTTAGCAATTTCTTTTGGACTATCTCCTTGTAACCATAGGATAGGATTCTCAGAATATTCTGCAAAATATTTTGCAAAATGTAGCAGCATCTGGCTTAGAAGAATTTCCTTCCATGCATTCTTCCTCTCACCCTCTCTTCAAGCTGGAGTCCATGTAGCCTTTTGAGACTTGATTCTTTGGCACTGACGTCAATGTATGTTTGTCTTGTAATCAGGATCTTTACTAATGTTGTTTGTTTATCACCATTCTGTTCATGTTGTTTATCACTCATCTGTTACAACCAGCAGCTTTGGTGTGTTTGTATAACCTGTGCTAACCAAGTCTATAAAAACAAAGAGAAGATGAAGACAGGTGAGTAAAAATAGGAGAGCACGGTGAACACTTAGTTCCCATATTAGGACCTAAATATTCATGCAGAGATGTGGTTCTGTTCATATACTATACAAATAAAACCTTAATACAAAATCTTATGATCAACCCTGGCACAATAGACTTAGGCCCTTTCCGCATCCGATCTTTTCTCGGCTCTGGGGTGCAGTGCTTGCACAGGCAACCTCTTGTGAGAGGCCCTTGCATCCAGGTTTCTTCAGCTCCACACGAGCTTCCTGCTCGTGCGAGAGCCCCACCTCTTCCTTTCTCAGGGCAGCCTGAGACCTTCCCAGGCTGCACTGAGACAGAAAGTGCGACTGGCCCGGCTCCCGAGGCTCTGCACACAAGGTAAGTGGGACCTGGGAGCAGTGTGCGACCATGAACCATTTTCGGCTTAAAGCTGAAAATGAAAAAGTGCGCAAGCGGTGCCTGCCAGGCCCTGGAGTGTCATGCAAACGTGAGTGCATCGTGTGGACCGCTCCTCACATTTGTGTGATGCTCGAGGGGCCCTTTCGCATGGAAAATGCCATGCGAAAAGGGACGTAGAGTACATGAGGGGGACTCTGATCCTGCCACAGCAGTCTAAGAGCTGTACAAATGTTCAATAGCTAAGTGAACCAATAATGAGATAAATAAAGGATCAGTTCATTTCAAATAAATTTTTTAAAAAGCTGATCAGTTCTGTGCCATTAGCCAAAGAGTTTCTAATTGTCACTGCAGCTGAAGCCAATTTGTAGGATCAAGCTGCTAGCCACATGGGTACAAGGAGAAGAAAAGTATGTGTAAATGTTTAAACACAGTTCAGGTATTTTAACCATATTAACTGCATTAACAATGTTAATGAAATGTAATTACCTGCATTAACTTAAAAAGTAGTTTTACTTAAATATAGCAATTTGTCTTAGGTAATAAGTCAGGATTGCTTTTCTGATTCAGCTTTCCTCTTTGTTAGACTTCATCTTTCTCCAGTCAAAAATCTCAGATTTGATTCCTGTCATTTCCAATTATAACTAAAAGATATTCCTGTTTATCTACACATCAAAGTCCTGGGATTTGTAGTTTGCTGATATGCCTGGGATTCTTTCATAGAGCACTCCAGTGTTGCTGTTCAAGACAAGGGACTAGTGGTATCCTGCAGAGAATTCTAAGCACTTCACTAGCTTTGCCACCCAGTTTTCTGTAGGATGAAAAATGAAGCCATGAGTGGTATAGAGCTGCTGTAACTGTGGTATAGATACACTCTAGACAGCCGCTGCCAGACAGTAACAGCTTGTTTCTGGCTGGTGGGTTGAAATGTCTCTTTTGGGGTAGTGGCCTGGCCAAAGGTATGTTGTCACAACAGCAGCAGCAGTAGTACCACCACCATCAAACAAACATAGGGTTAAAAAAAAAACAATCTTGGCTTAGATGTGGCTTCTTCCTGAGTCTGGAAATGTTAAGGACTGCTGGCAACATTGTGCCTGATGACCTCCTGATCTCATATATTCCTGTATTCTTATTCCTTGTGTGCATGTGCATTTGTAATCTAAATATCTTAAGTACTCAAAACCTCCCCTTCATAAACTAAATCAGAGCCATTTCTCCCATGCAAATGATGAAAGTGTCTTGTTTTATTTTTCCATGTCTCTGACTCAGTTCTAGTAATGCACAACTGGTTATGCCCAATGGGTAACTCTTGGAGGGAATGGCCATTTCCATTGGTTTTTCAAGATGTACCATTCCAGTTCAGCCCAACTGAGTGGTATCATGACACCTGGAGTGCAAATGTATCTCTTCCCAGTTTCAAAAAAAACCTTGTGAGACAATGTGGAGTGGGCAAAAGTAAGAAAAGACTTCACTGTCTGTTACTCATAGCAGCATCAGTTGCCTTATTTTTTGGGGGGAAAAAGATGTAGCAAGGCAAGAACTAAGCAGCTGGCTTGAAGAAACACTAATAAAGCACCGAGAGGCACTAAGAGAATTAGATTCTGTCCTGTAGGGATCTTATTAATTTTGTTCTCAAAGGAAGCAATAGGTAATTTTAGCAATTCTCCCTGCTATAAGAAAATCTTCAAAAACCGTGTAGTAATTGAAGGGTGAGAGCCAGAGTGATGTAGTGGTTTGAGCATTGAACTATGATTCTAGAAACCAGGGTCTGAATCCCTGTTTGCCTCTGAAACCCCATTGGGCGACCTTGGGCAAGTCAGACTCTCTCAGCATCAGAGGAAGGCAAAGGAAAAGGCAAAGGCAAAATTTTTACATGGTTTTTTTTTACAGAAAGAATAATTTTATGTGAATATATATATTTGATTGAGGCAAGTTCACTCGACAAATAAATAAAGCTCAAAGGGAACAAAGGAATTAAGTAAAGTATGTTTGTGTGTGAGTAACAAACGGCATTAGTGTCTCTATTAAGAAATGGCATTTTCACTCTCTGGACCCTGGCTATACCCTACCCCTTTGTGGATACAGGACAAGACAGGAAATATTTGAAGTCTGTACTCCCTCAGTAGTTCACAGATGCTTTTTTTTCAGCCGTGTTATTTATACGTTTGAGCCCCCCGTCCTCTTTTTCTTTCTGTAAATGGCAGATCATGAACACAGCCAATTGTTATTGCTGTTTTATGAGTGAGCAAAACTCCTTGCAAAGAATAAGCAGTTTTCTTACCAGTTATACTTGCTGTTTATGGCACCCAGGGCCAGCTAATGGAACTCTAGATGGCAGATATATTCCTTTCTTAAGTTAGCTCTTGCACATGCCATCTCTCTTCATTACTGAAGGGTATAGTAAAGCCAGCCTTTCTTTCATGGTGGTTGTGTTTCAAAGTGAGCAATTCTACTTATTATACTGGGACCTGGGAGAACTTAGGCATATGTTTCCCTGGTCTGCTTAATGGCAAAAGTCCTAACAAGACAAAAAGAGACATATCCTGTCAAGAAAATGTGGCTGTAGCAGGCAAACCAGTTGCCCTGTTGGGTTTTTAAAATTTCTTTATACCAGAGTGGCCAGGTGCTAGGCAGCAACTCAGAAGACAAGGTCCCTGACCCAGAGATCGTAAGACTCCAGTCAAAAGTTTCCTGAGCTCTTTATCGTTCTGGTGTGATTACTTTCTCCACTCCAGCCCAAATGCTGTAGTATTATACATGGTTGCACTATAATAAAATACTTCGGCTAAGAATAAGAAAAATGGGAACTGTGCTGTAGTTCTGTGTCATAATCAAGATACAGAGTTATGTGCAGATGCCATTCGGGTCACACATTCCTTGGGCATTTTTCAGGAGCCATGAAGGACGAGGATAATTTAGATCTTAATTTACATAGGAGCTTTTCATGTATTCTATGTTCCCTTTTAATATGTGTAGCATTTTGTTTCATGTGTTAATATGGGGGACTATCTAGCCCCACTAATGAGCTCTCTCATATGTTATGTTTTAGTGTTTTTGTTTCAGAGTTTCACTTGTTGGCATTCAGAGGACAAAGATAGTGTAACTAACGTTTCCCGTGGTGGCAATGCAAGGGGCTGGTGGACACGGCTCCTTTCTCTACACTTGACAGCTGCTCATTTGAACATCCCTCATCTTTCTCTCTCTCTCTCTCTCTCTCTCTCTCTATACATAAACACACTCAAAATAAAAGTCCAAGAATTCCTCGAATTTTATTTCTCCCTCATCTATATTAAATTGTTTTCAGCTCTATCAATACACCACAGAAATGTTCTGCTCTCTGTCAGCAGACTGATCCTTGTCTCAGAGAAAGTCTCCCACTTTCCTTGATGAATAAAACCTCAGCCTTTTAGAGGAAACCTGTCCCTCATTTTACGGAGCCTTAAAGCAAGCTACACTTTTAATATTTTCTTTATCATTACTTTGCCATTTGTACATCTCTAGACAGACATGAAACCCCAAAATCATCAAAAGTCCATATCATAAATAAAAAGGTCCTTATTATTATGCAAATTTTAAATTATCTGGCTAGTTCCAGAACAAATTACAAATCAAAGTTATAATTAAAGATAATTATAGACGGTTTGCTTTTCTACCTAAGATAACTGTACTTCAGTAGAAAATGTCTTTGACCACAGTCTGCAAATGAACTATTAGCATATTAAGAAAGGGTAATGATTTCACCAAATGACTAACTTATAAGGTTAGCTAAATATTGCTTCTAGGAATTATTGCCACATCATTGAATAGATAAATGTGAGGTATTTTCAGATGCGAGATCCAATATCAGAATGTAATTGGGTTAAAGTAATGAAGATGTATGTTTAAAATAATAACTAAGCCAAGCATAATGCGTCCCATGTGAAGAACTGCAACCATAATTAATAAATGTCTCTGGTTTTTAATTATGCTCATTATCTTTCTCACATCCACATATGATAAATATCTACCTAGGTTCTCAAAGTATCAGCATAGGATTCTAAATGCAGAGACTCTATTCAGGTGAGTCTTTCTGAGCTCGTGAGAATAAGAAGCAAGATGATGCATTGGCTCCATATGATGGACTAAACCGATTTCTATCATTAGAACTGGAGCTTGAGGCAGTTACTTTTTTTGGACTACACCTTCCATAGTCCCCCAGCCAGCATGACCATTCCAAGAATTGCAAATCAAAAAAAGTAATTACTCCAAACTCTGATACGACCCATTCTTGTGCAGCCTTCTCCTCTGCCCATCATCTTTTCAAAAGCCAGTGGCCACCATGCTATTACATAGCCATGATGGCCACTAAATACATGCCTTTAAATGACTATTTGAAAATTTGTGGAGAATATAACTACATACAAGAATAGTTAAATGGAGGCTGTGGGTTCAGAAATAGCTTGCCTCTCAATTACAGATAACCAGAACAGGATAGCATTCTCAAATATAGTTGCAAGGTCCTGCCAGTGCAAGAATCTAACTCTGACAGGTGGCTTCCGAACTTCTAGGGCAGTCCACTCCACTGGTAAACAGGTTTTACCATCTTACTTACTATGAATACGTAATGTAATAGTAATGACTTCGGCCCCTTTTTTCCCTCCCCCCATTATTTTTCCCTTATTGAAGTTGATGTAGGCTCCCTAGGAAGAGGCAATTTATAGGTTCCCCCTTGCAATGTTACTGGGCCAGTGCAGAAGTATTTATTTGCATCAAACACTCAATAACCAGAAAATGTCACTGGTAATTTGATGGACGGGGACAAGGTCAAGTAGTATAGCCTTAGAATGCAGCTTGGTAAGTAAATTCATGTAAGAGAGTCCTGCAAGCTTCTCTAGGATTTCACTCTGATTGTTGGTCAATCTGGCAAGATGTCACCTGGAAGTTACCTGGAAGTCTACAGATTCTCTCTCCAAGGTCAGATAAGTCTTGGCAGGGTCTCATCACACAGTTTGGTAAGCATTTATAGGAATCTTCTTCTGACAATAGCTAAGTCTTGAGCAGGATCTCATCACATAATTTGGCAGGTCTCTACAGAATCTCTCCCAGGGAGTAGCGTTAGGATGGATAAACAGACCACTCCTTACCATATCCCAGATGAACACAGAGCTGATATGAACCTCCAAACACAGAGAAGGTAGAAAAGAGAAAGACAGACAGACACAAGTGCTTTGGCCAAAGGATCCTAGAAAGGATGATTTATTCTTTCAGGCTTTGCTTATACCATTTTTATGTTTATATGCTTACAGAAGAAAAGATTCATGCATCAGCATTTAGCAGAGTCACAGATTGTACAGGTGTAATATTTTATCTGACCCTAAACTTCCCTCAGTCTGTGTGTTCCACCCAACATCCTAGATCATTCTCACGATATCAGCTTTCACGATATCAGTGTCCTTCGCTTGTACATACTAATCACTGACATGCACTAGGCAGAACAATTCTAAAGCTAGGCTATTTGATGAGCTACAATGGTCCAAACTATCAATCATTAAATGATTAACAATTATGAATTCTCCACTAAATTTCCAAGCCTAACAGTAGATAGGTTTTCATAAGATTTCAACCTATGGAGTCTGGTAAGTCTCTAAATGATCTCACCCTGCACGTTCCTCTTTTCCTCCGTATGCAGCATAAAGCAGCCTTCCCTCTGTGAACATTACTTCCTCCTAAGCATCCCAAGCCAGGACCCTAACAATTATTGCCTAGTCAGCTTGAAATCAGCACTGGGAAAGATTCTAGAGATGCTCATTAAACAGGCAATCAGTGAGCACTTATAAAGGAATGATGTGATCACTAAAAGTCAGCATGGGTTTCTCAAAAGCAAGTCATGTCAGATTCTTTATTATTTTGATAGAGTTACAAGCTGGGTAGATGAAGGGAATACTGTGGATGTAGCATATCTTAATTTCAACAAGGTCTTTGAAAAGATTTCTCATGATATTCTTGCAAACAAGCTAGTAACATCTGGGCTAGGCAAGGCTACTGTTAGGTGGATTTGTAATTGGTTCACCAACAAAACCCAAAGCATGCTCACTAATGGCTCCTCTTCATTCTGGAGGTAAGTGACTAGTGAGTTCCCACAGGGTTCTGTCCTGGGTCCAGTGCTATTCGACATCTTTATCAATGACTTGGATGATGGAATAGAAGACATACTTATCAAATTTTCAGGTGACACCAAATTATGAGGGGTAGCTAACACCCCAGAGTACAAGACCAGATTCAAAATGACCTTAACAGATTAGAGAGCTGTCCCAAAACTAACAGAATTAATTACAACAGGAAGAAATTTATGGGACTTTACTTAGGAATAAAAAATGAAATGCAGGATATAGGATGTGTGCCCTGGAAACCCCACTATAAGAAGTGGCTTAGGGGCTTGGCTATATGTATATATAGCCTGGAGAAGATAAAGTTATGTATCCCTGCATGGCAAAGGGTTGGATTAAATTGCCGTTGTGGTCTCTTCCAACTGTATGGTTTCATGACTCTATTTTTACATTTTTCTCCTGCAGAATTCTGTATTTATTTTTTCACTGATGAAAAGTATGTCTGCATCGTTGTTGTTTTTCAAAAGTGCACTTTTTAATGATTTGTTGAGCTATACACATATATCTTTTCTGCATTAATCTCCCTCAAAAGAGCACAACACTTAGAAATACAGATCTCTGAGGCAAGATGTATTCCATTCCAATGCCACTTGCAGGAGGTAAGAAATGGATTTCTGTACAGAGATGTGAACACAAGAAATTGTATACCTTGGAAATAAATTGCTGCACTTGGGAATATTGTTGTGGTGTGATGGAAAATCTGACCTCTTTCTCCAGCATTAGATGACTTGACTCTGAGAGTACCCCCCTGCAGGGGATGTGTTGTGTGTCGATGTGTACCAAACAGCCTTGCACCAAACCATTCCCAGTTTGTTTCAATGTACAAGTCTTGTGTTTGTTGTGTCACAATGCTCGTGATCCTAGTTGTTATGTAACCCACATGTTAGTGAAGTGCTTATGGGGCATGGCTGTGATACAAACAGAGGCCATTTTCGCACTACACGGTTATAGTGCTATTATTCCACTTTCAACATCTTGTGGAATTCTGGGGTTTGTAGTTTACTGAGGCCAAAGAGCTCTTTGGCTGAGAATTCTAAAGGCCCCTCCCTAAGCTACAAATCCCAGGATTCCATAGGATGCTGAAAATGGAATAATAGCACTATAACAGTGTAGTGCAGAAATGGCCAGAGTCAATCTTTGAGGAGGAAGGATAGTGATTTAAGTTATATTACAGCAATTCTATTTTCACAAATTAGTGGAAGGTGGCTGGTTTCCTGTGACAGGTGTAGTTACTCATAAATCAAAACACTTGCCTGACAACTTCCTCAATGTTCCACATGGTGATGAAATTATGAGAATGTCTTTTTAACACAAACACAGGTTTTTTTTCCTCCTTGCCAAAATGTGTATTTCTCTAAACCTCAGTGCCCTGCAACTTCTTGAAATACCAACATTCCTTCTCACTCATCCACCATCTCAGATAATTCCCTGGCAGTTGTATCTGAGAATACTGGAATGTAGACAAAAATATGCTTTTGCAAAGTGCCTAAAGTGGGGCGGGAGGGGGTGTGCATTTCTAGAAGGCACTTATTAATGAGAACACCTCTTTATCTCCTAAAGAAAATTATTGAAAGCTCACAAACAGAAATATTTCACTTTGAAAGGGCCTGTTACTCCCCCCTCCACACCTCCCATGGTAAGTTAAAAATAGAGGTGCTTCTTAAAGAGAAACACACTTTGGGTCCCTCCCTAAAATATGCAGGGTTCTTTGTTTCCTTGCCTGTTTGGCAAATGCTAGCATAAACAGTTTTTAACAAAGCAGAGAAGAATCAGCCATAATTGCAGTCATTTCAGTTCCATCAAAAGGATGCAGCTTTATTATTTTATAGGTAGATGATGAATCTGTGACAAAGATTAAAGAGTGCATCTCAGCAGGTAGGCCTATTATATGTCCTGTCATTTGCCTGATTACAAATGCATACAAATGACATAAACAGAAGAAATGATTTTCTTTTATGCTAATTCTGCCCTGGCCACCTGCACATTTGCTAATGCTGGATTAATTGCTCAAAGATCGATTATGACAGGCTAAAGAAAGTGAATGACTGTCATTATTTTAATCCACTCTTCTTGATCTAGGTATTTGCTGCAGATAGGAGGTTCCTCCTCTGCTCAGACACCCATTCAAGCAAGTTGATTTCCTTCATCCCAGGAACAGACTCTATCAAGGAGACTTGTTAGCAAATATGGGATCTCCAGGAATGTTACACGCACACTCCTTTTGACCTTTCCAATTTCTTTTTCGAAGGTCTCTTGGTCTTCTAAATTTGAAGAAATAGACTGACTTGACTGCTTGCTCTTAAGGCTATTTTATGTGCTGTGACCTGTCTCTGATGTTATATATTTTGATGTTTCTGGTGTGTGTGTGTGTGTGTGTGTTTACAACAGACAGGCAGGTTATATATAGTTTTATATACTTGCAAACCATAGATATGTCAGAGTGGCATTGTAAAAGCAGCTTGTGTTCCCATTTTACACTCATAGAAGAATCCTATTTGACTATACAGGAAACTTGTTCAGGCATTGAAAGTAGGTAAGGAAAACATGTAAGGAGGGAAACCATAGTCTACTATCCATCCTTTCCACTGCCACTTCCATTCCCATCTCCATATGAAGAAGTGTTCTTCTGAAGTGGAAGGCCTCTATTAAACTGAGTCTCTGCATGGAACTGGAGAGCCCAAATGTCCAGCATTCCCAATAGTGAGGAGAAACTCCATCGATGAAGGGGGCTCTCCTCTTTGTAAAGTCTCTCTCCATGTAAGAAGAATGACAATAAAGGAGGACAAAACTAGCATGATTTCCCTCTTATGTTTAGCTGCTCTGCTTTTAGACTACCTGAACACAGCAACAGAGAAGTCCTACCATATGTTTGTGGACTTTGCTAAATTACCTTTTGACACTAAAGTCAAAAGATCAGACTAAACACACATGCTTTGAAATGCAAGTAGAAGTGCAGAAAAGGAGGTATTCTTTTGCTGCTAGAATAGATCAGGGTTCTGAAAATCCAGACATATAAATAAACATTCATAGAAATCCCTAAATTGCTCTAGCCAATCCATAGTTATTTTTCCCTGCAAAGAAAAAAGATTATATTACTGTGATTTGTCTTCCTTTGTGTGCTCTATGACAATGCATTGCTTTTAAAAAATTGCATGGCACAACACTGATCTGTACCTTAAAATTAATTATTGAGCAGCTATAGAATGTTATACCATTATAAGCAAGCAGCCTGACAAGCCCACTGTAAGAAGTTAACCTCTGCAGGAATACTGCTGAGGAAGAAAATAGTTTTCCATGGCAGTTGTGAGATTCAGTTTGGTGACAGCATTCTTCATTTAATCAATACAAAAAGCTGAAAAATAAAATATTCATGAAGAATGGTTAACCCAGGTTCTCTACGTGTCCTTTTTCCATCCCTCTGCCCCATCTAGGATTTGATATGAGGAAGTAACAAAAAACAAGTATAACTCCAGTTTCTTCTTCTTTTGCTAATTGCTAAGCCAACAAGCATTGTAGAGACAATGTTGCTGAAGCAAATACAGTTTCTGTACTGTACATATGCTGATTACACTGTAGCGAAATTTGATAGACATAAGAAATGAATTGAGACCTATTCTCTGAAATACATTGAATGTCTCTAATTTGCACATTGATTTCCCCCCCATACCTTTCAGTGTAAACACAGGTGGGGGCAACTTGCAAATTCATTTCCTATATTCGGACCAAGATGGCGTGCCGAGTGGCCGTCGCCTTCACAGTTGCGGGACCGACTGCCAGCGCTCGGGTTTTTCTTCCCCGTTTCGAGTGTAAAGAAGCAGGGATGTGCCTGGTAAAGGAAATTGGTGGCTCTTTTTTGACCAAAATTTCGCTCCACCCCAAGAACTCCCAGGAAAGGAATGAGTACGGGATGGACTGATGGTCGCGGAGCTACCGGAGCCTTAACTGCCACCGCAAAGCGGTAATGGCTTCACCAGAGAGTCTTAACAAATAGAGGATATGAAACATGTAAGTTGAAATTTCTCCCCTGCTGCTGAAACCAAGGCATAGAAGTGCGCCCTTCTCGGAGACCGCCTGAAGAAGAAAGGTTGGAATATTCGGAGAAGGTGGTGGGTGTCTCTGACGAATATATTGGGTAAATAGTTTGAAAGAAAATTATGGTACCCACAAGGACGCTTAGACACTTTAAGAAATCTATTTTAAAAATTGCCGCCAGTCTGAACTTGTTCAATTCGTGGATCTGAAACTGCGAATTATAGAGACTCTGATGGTTGAATTGTTACGAAATCCGTCTATTTGAAAAATAAACTTGAAGCACAACAAGGAAACAGCTCCAAAAAGACTGGGATGCTGGGAAAGCAGATGGAATGGGGTTGCTTCTATTTTAAAGTGTTTAGTGAAACAAGGTGAACAAAGTACTGTCCCTTATAAAGCTCATTGTAATCAATTGTGATTTTGGAATAAGACTTTGATGCTGATGAACTGATGAACTGAAGCGGGAATGAGTTGGTGCTGGGAAGGGAAGGGGAAATGATAAATCACTGAAGGTTGCAAGGAAAAAAGTAAAGGATCGAAGAAAGTGAAGTGAAGGAGGAAACCAGCTGAGAGTTAGTGAAAGTTGGACAAAGGAGATCAGTGGAAGACGTTGGAAAGTCTGGGAAAGTCATCGACATAGAGAGAAGTTGGAGGGAGAAGAACGGGAGCTGAAGGTGCTAGAACGAAGTGGAGAGGAGAAGGCTGGATTGCTGCATCATTGGCTGTCTTTCTATTTGTTGGAATTAATTTATAGATGATACTTAATTTCTATTTAATTATAAGGGATGTTTTATTGAACTTGTAATTTGTGGGATTGTTATACAATATAACAATAAGGGGAAACCTAAGGGGAATACAGCCTGGGTGAGATTGTAAACAGAGGGAGAAAGTATAATAAGTGGGAGGTGACTTCAAGGACATAATTTAGGTTTGTTTTATGTTCATTTGCTAACAGTGCAGTTGAGAAGGATGGAGATAGGGCAAGATCGCATAGTCAATACATAGCAATTAGTAATAAGTAAGTTCCAAGTGTATTAACCACCATCTACTGTTTTTTAAATGGTGGCTTTGGGTTTAGGTTTCCCCTTTCCTTAGGAACTATAAGTTACTAAATTTAAAGAATTAAGCAGGTCTTTTAGGTAGTGTAGAGTTGGGTTTAGTTCTCCCCTTACTTAAGGAATGAGATATATAAATTAAAAGAATTTAAGTATATAAGTATTTAAGAAAGATAAGTAGGAGTTTAGGTTTGAGAAATAAATTAATAAAAATAATTTAACAATTTAATAATTTAATAATTTACTTGATTGAATTGACTTGATTAATTTAATTTCCAATTAACTTAATTAACTTAATTGATAATTTAACTTGAGATAAATTTAGATTAGTTTTTCAGATTATAAAATTTGGTGGAATATTTAATATTTTTTAAATGATGAGTTGCAACATAAATTAGACAATTCCAAATTGATACTCCAATTTTTAAATTTAAAAATAATGAACAATGAAAATAAATTGAGAATATAACAAGAATATTGAATTTAGAATATAAAATATTGACTATAGAATATAGCGTGTTAGGTTTTGTAAAAAGATAGATAAGAAGAAGGGTTGTACAAACTCAGTTTCAGATGGTCCAAGACGCCAAAGAAGACCTAGGGAGAAAGTTTTGGACCTTCATAGTCTCCTATTAGAAGAAGTCAAGAAGATTAGACTGGATATAAGAGCCAAGGAAATGAAAGAACTTACAACCAAAGTTAAAGAAGATTCAAGAATAAAGAGAGGATTGGAGACTGTGTTGTATAATGAAAATGTTAACAGAAAGAAATTGTTACAGACATAGACAAGAATGTAATAAGATACAAGAAAAAGAGAAGGTGCTTCAAAAAAGAACTGATGATCTTGATGATCCCTATGAATTCATGGGAAAGAGAGAATACTTTATCAGAAATTAGATACAGAGAAAAATGTGTTAAAATCAGAGGTTTCAAGGTAGTAAAATGAGAATTTATATAATAGGATTGTCTCACTATTGGCAAATTTTCTTGGCTGGTCGACGGAGTAAATGGATATTGAAATTGATCGGATCTTCCGAATAAATTATAAACACATAAAAGGAACCCAAGAGACATTGTTATTTATTTGGCTATCAGAGGAGATTCAAAAGTGATAATATGAGCAAAGTTATATGAACAAATTGATAATAAGATAGAATCATGAAGATTTTTAAGGATGTGTGATCAGAGATCTAAAGAAAAAGAAAAGACTATGCCTATTTAAACCCAGGAGTTAAAGAAAAAAAAATAACGTATCAGTTGGGGGAAATTTGAAGGGGTTATATTTATGTATAACAAAGAACCTGTGACTAAATATAGCCTTTTTCAAGGCCGATGAAATTTCAAGAAGGATTGGCAGAAGAAAAGAAAAAACCGGTATCTAAGGTTAAAGTAAGTAGAGAGAAAGAAAGAGAGAGAGAAGAGAAGGAAGGTGTGAGAAGAAGAAAGGAAGCAACAAAGATTAAAAGTGAGGAAGACACAATGACGGAATATTTCGAACAAGAACAATTAGAAATAGGAAAAGAACAACTAGAACTAGGAAAAGAAAAACAGGAGGAAGTAGATAAGGAACAAGGACAGGAAAAAGGTACCAAGCAAAGAAGACAGGAGAGGAGGCTGCATGAAGAAATTTCACTGGAGTGGACTTAGAATAGAAGCGTTTGAAATAGCAGATAGAAGAAATTGGAATGAGAGTTAAACTGTTCTCTTGGAACACTTGAGGCCAAATTCTGCAATTAAAAAGGAAAAGAATATTTCACTATTTAGAGAAACAAAAATGTGACATTTATTGTATTGAGAAAATTGGCATTTACAAAGAAGGGAAACACGAGATTTTTGAATAATAAAAGATTAGGTAATGTATTTCTTTCCGTCAGGAATAGATAAAAAGAAAAGAGAAGTTAGTACTGTATTAAGTCTAAAGTTTGAGGCCAAAGAAGTTATAAATGATGTTCAGGGTAGGTACGTAGGTGTGGAGGTTAAAATGTCAGAAATAGAGATGGTTAGCTAATGATGGGTATCTGCCCCCAGCTGGAGATGGAATGAATTTTTTATCAGAAATTATTGAGGAATTATCACAGAAACTGATACCTGGAATATTATATTGCTTATGGAGATTGGAATGTCAGGTGTTGTCCCATCAGAATTGGACAGAACCAAAATAGATGGGAAGAGGAAGATGGGAGGTTGCCGAGGGATGCTTTCGTGCCCATGGTGGAAAAGTGTTCATTTGATATTTGGAGAAGCTTATATGGTAAGCAACAAGAATATGCGTATTATTCTGAAAGATATGATACATGGTATAAAGTGATATGTTCTGGAGCACAAAAAAAAAATTGTGAAACAGATAAAGGAAATTGGAAATCTTGCCCAGGGCTAGATCAGATAGTGTCCCTTTATTGTTAACAATAGAAGATCGAAAGCCAGAATACAGATGGAAATTAAATGAAACATTATTGAAAGATAGTGGAATTCATACCCAGAAGGGTAAGATAGTTTTTAGAAGAGAATTATTTTTGGAGAGAATCTTGGTAAGGGTTAGCCTATTTACACAATTTTTGGGAGACAAGTAAGGCAGTAATACGGGGACCCAACAGGATATAATATATAGAAGGATTAAAAAGAAAAAGAAAAGAGTTTAATGGGTGAAATTCAGCAATTAGAAAATGACTTGAAGGTTACACAAAGATACTAAGATACTTGACCAATTAAAGGCATTACCAGAAATTAATATCTATTCAGGAATTACCAAGAAATGGAAAGGAAATTAAAAACTTCTATAAAACAAAAAAATTTCTTTTTTTGCCTAAATAAAACGAACAAATGGTTGGCCTATAAGGATAGAAAGGAAGGAAGGAAAAGCCATATCCTACTTCCAGATAAATGAAAATAAAAAGACATTAGTTAAACAGGAGGAAATAAAAAAGGCTTTTGAAAATTTTTATAGGAATTTATATACAGGTAAATTAATGGGGTTGCAAACGGAATGAAATACGAAAGGTATCAGAATGAAGGTGTGTCCCAAAATTACAAAGAGGTAAAAATTTAAACCAGGAATATAACTAGAGATGAAGTTATTCAGGCTATTCAAGACAGAAGATAGGTAAAATTCCCTGGGCCAGATGGTCTTATTGCACCCTCTTATAGATTTTTTTCTCTGAGCAATTAATAGACCCACTCTTAGATGTTATTAATGGAGTAACTAGGGAAGCAAGACCCCCTTCCCTGGGGAGAAGTGAATATATCAGTAATTCAAAAGAAGGTAAGGATCCTAAGGGACTTAGGTAATTATAGGCCCATCTCTTTGTTAAACGTAGATTATAAAATATTTGCAACAGTTTTAATGGAGAGATTGAAGGGGCCTGTCTACTATAATTCATATTGACCAAAATGGCTTTCCTTTAGGGTCAATCATTTGGAAGATGATCCAAGAACAGTACTAAATATTATAGAATATTTCCATAGGCACGTAATGAAAGGACTCAGCATTGTTACAACGCGAAAAAGCTTTCGATAGGCACGGTTCAAAATCTTAGAACAAACGGTTAAAGATACAAATTTAGCTGTTTTAATGAGTGGGTAACGGCTATTTAATGCAATCAAAAGGCTAGGGTCTGGATTGAATGGTGAAACATCACAATTTATAAGCATAAGGTGGTATTGAACAAGGGATGTCCCCTCCGTTCCATTTCTTTCTATTCATCTAGAATTTTTTAATAATAAGATAAGGGAAGAATCACAAATTAAAGGAGTTAAAATTAAAAAAGATGGTATAAGCTGCACGCATATGCAGATGATTTAGTGATTATATTGGGAGTTCCTAATAATGGTATTGCTATGTTAATGAACAAATTAAAGGAATTTGGTATATTGTTGGGTTATAAAATTAATGCAGAAAGACTTAAAATGATTGTCAAAAATCTTACAAAAAAGCAGAGACAGAAACAAAGGAAAAATCTGGATTTGAGATAGCCAAGATGGTAAGGTATTTAGGAATTAACATTACGAAGAATAGTGTAGACTTATTTGATAATAATTATAAAAAGCTGTGGATTCAAGATAAGGGATAATATTAAAAGATGGCAAGAATTAAAAAAAAAACTATCTTTAATGGGTAGAATAGCTGCAATTAAAATAAATATTTTAAAAGAATTAATTTCCTATTTCAGAATCTTCCTATACTTATTAATGAAAAACCTTTTAAAGAATAGAAGAAGTTCGAGATTTAAGGAAATTTGTGTGGAAGGGTAAACGACCAATATTAAATTAAAGGTATTAAAAAGATAACAAAGAAAGAGGTGGTTTTGGACTACCCAATCTTAAATTGTATTATCATGCAAATTGTACACTCAGTAGATCAGGGGTAAGCATTGAGGAACACTAGGCTGCTTAATATTAGAGGGAGAAGGTTTGTATTTCGGTTGGCACGCATATGTTTCGGTATGGAAAAGCGTTGATAGATAAAGAATTTAGATCACATTACAAAACTGTTATTGACGGTGCTAGCAAAAATATAAAAAAGGGAGTGTTTCAAAAACCCCACACCCTGGGTCTCGGTGTATAGAGGCCTTCTATAGGAGGGAGATTCCTAGGAGTGATTATTGGATAACATATAAGGATATGTTGCATATACATAGGGGAATTATTACATTTAAATATTAAAGAGGAACTTTCTGTGCAGGGATGGTCTACGCACTGACTTTTATTTATGCAGTTAGTCAATAAATTTAAAAAGACAACAAGAAGATAGATACATAAAAGGAATTTAATTAAAATTTTAAAATCCAATGTTAAACATAAAATTAGTTTATTATATAGTATTTTGTTAGAATTGGAAAATGAAACAGAAAACCTAATTAAGCACACTATGGGTACAAATGGGCCCAAAAATATGAATAGTGAAATTACCATTGATCAGTGGGAAAAGTCATGGGCAAAACATGGCAATTAATAAAACCCTCTAGTTTGAGGGAGAATTATTGTAAGATGCTGCACAGGTGGTATGTACCCCTGTTAGATCGCGAAGATGCAGAAATCTTCAAATGACACCCCCATTGGAAGTGTGAATAGAAAGGTTCGACTTTTTCATATATGGTGGAATTGTGATAGTGTCAGAAAACTTTTGGGTTGGGATAAGAAGAAGAAAGAAAAGAAAAATTTGCAGGACTTTAAAAATAAAATTTCATTTATCCCAAAAATTTTATTTGCTTAATATTTTGGAAGAGCTAGGATTAGATAAATCTGTTGAAAAACCCGCGGGGCGCCCACCATCAATAGGAAAAACCTCACAGCCAACACGAGGCAGCAGGCTAACAGCACCTTTATTGCGGGCAATAGATCAAGTAGCAGACTACTAAGTTACAGCGCAGCGAGCCGACCTCCTCGTCCAGAGCAGAAAGGAACAGGGAACAAGAAAAAGGCACAGCCTCAAAAGCCGTGTTTTTAAGTATACATATTCAATAACAAGGCGTTGGGCTTTTAACCATAACAATGTTGCGGCTACACGCAGCAGAAGACCTTGAACCGTTACAGTTCTTAGCATCAGGGCTGCGACTAAACAACTACAAGCAGCTTTGCGTTTCTAAGAGCCCTCTTAGTGGTCGGAAGATCTGAAGCCAGGAGTAACAAACAGGTCCCATCATGCTTCTCAACCTGTGACACTCCCCTACTCCTGCGAAATCTCTTCAGCCTGTGCTTTGGAGACTCCATCAACCCCAGTTTGCTAACGTGCTGACCAAATGCATTCACCAGGAATGGCTCTTGGTAAACACATGAGGCCACGTTTTGTTCTTGTCTGAAGACACATAGATAAGGGACTGTTCCTTCTTGTACATATTGTTTCACATTGTAAAAACTTCGGAATGTGGAATGTGTTTTGATGATGAAGCACCCGGTGGGTTACACTGCCATTTGAATGCAGGCTTGTCTCAAACACAGCATGTTATAGTAATGGCACAACCACATGCAGGTCCTGTAGCAACTGCAGAGACCAAGACCAAACTGAGTACAAGGCAGATAGGCTCACGAAACTCCTGCCTCTCCAGATTGATAAAGCAAGACAAGACTGTTTTTGGCCTTTTTAAGATCAATTGCTACACCACTGAATTTGACAAGAAAACCAGTCTACTTGCGGTCCACAGTATCCTGGCAAAAGAGAGATCACTGTCTGATGAACAGACAAGGTTTGGCATATCAATACAGGACAAATGCTTAGACAATAATCAAGAGGAAACACTAGGTACCTGAGTACCCTTTTCACACCCTGCCAATGATACTGGGTTGGCTTAGCACACGCTCTGCCCAGAATGTTGACACTTAAAGCAATATCAGGCCGGCTAGTACCAGCTAAGTACAAAAGGCTCCCAATGACAGACTGATATAGGTGTTGTAGGAAATAATACCTCAGGTATTTTTTAAAAAACCTGGCCAGGATGAATTGTACCGGTTTGCAGTCAGACATTTGACACAATTCTAACAATACTTACAATCTTTTGTTTCTCAACAGCAAATACCCTTCAGTTCTCTGTACTTCAATTCCAAGAAAGCTCTGTACTGGGCACAGGTTTTGCACCTGAACACTTTCCCAGCTCTTTCAAACACTTGCACTTGTTTGCTGGCACTGACAGAACAGTCATCATCCACATATGCAAGGAGAATTTCCAAACTCTCCCCTTTCCCTGAACATATCACAGGGATCAGCAAGGCTTTGTCAACCCACACCTTGCAGGGCATTATGTAAACAAACATTCCAACACTTGGCAGATTGCCGTAATCCGTAAAGCGCTTTCCTCAAAAACCAAACTTGGTTTTTGTCCCTCTACTACCAAACCCATGAGGCTGAAGCATGTACACTTTTTCCCTCTAAATCAGCATTAAGATCAGCCAGTAGAGATGTCAAAGTGGGACAGGAATAACAGCTTTTCTCTGAGCTGCTATGGCAAACACCAATCTGATGGACTGGGCTTTCACAGTGGGGAGTAAATCTGATCCAGATCACTGGTATCTTGCAGACCCGCGTGCCACTAGGCGCGCTTTATATTTCACATGCCCATCAGCAGTGGGTTTCAACTTGTAGACCCATTTGCTGTCAATCCGTTTTCACACCCTTGGGCAAATTACAAAGAGAATACACATCATGCTGAATAATGGAATCCATTTCACTCTGCATTGCATCCCACCAGGGTTCTGCCTGTTGCTCAGGCATTTCCCCACAACATCAGCAAGGCACTGAGGCTCACAGTTTTACAGCGCACACACGAACTGGGGGAGAGACTCAGGGAAACGTTTAGGGGGGAATGCCTTTGTTTTTCTTTGAGACCGTCTGGGGATGGGACGATTGCAAAGGTCGTCCCTGTCCTCAGCACTGCGAGACCTTTTCACTGAGCCCCCCGTTCTCTCTCCCCTGTGCAAGACCTTCGCACATCACTTACAGCTCCCTTTTCCTCCACGCGCCTCTCTCCTCTTCTGTTTCAACCCTTGAGGAACTGGGACGGAGGCTGGGAGTGGAGCAGAGACTGAAGGCTGCAATCCCCAGAAACTGGCAGGCCAGCCACAGGGAGGGGAAAACCCCAATGCTGCCTGAACCCACCCATGGGATGTTCCTCAAGGGGGCATTC
The DNA here is from genome assembly GCA_948472985.1 of Iguana delicatissima. Taxonomy (NCBI): domain Eukaryota; kingdom Metazoa; phylum Chordata; class Lepidosauria; order Squamata; family Iguanidae; genus Iguana; species Iguana delicatissima. The sequence goes on from CAOKZL010003926.1 coordinate 60,041, forward strand.
CTAGACACCCCACAGAATGCCACCCCGCGAAAAACGATACCCCTTGCAGTTGGGCTCATAGCCAACAAAGGGATACGCTGGGCCTTAGGCTCCCCTTCCTTCTTTGCCCCTTGGGGATTCCCAAGCAAAATTCCAAGCCTCAGATGTGCAAATGGAAGGTTGTTTTTCCAAACAAACACTCATAGGATAGTTACACAGAAACTCCACAGCCTGTTGTGTATGTAACAGCAGTCAGATCCCCCCCAAAACTCAGAGGCCCGATCTGCATCAAGCAGCAAACTATGCATCGATCTCCCCGAACTCCTGCATTCCGCTCCGCCACTCCATTCTGATGAGGAGAATAACCGGCAGTCGCCCTGTGCACTATACCTGATTCATTGTGCAAGTCCTCCGACAGGAATTCCATTCCTCTGTCGGTTTGAAGCTTTTGCAGGGAATAACCAAATTGCCTTTCAACCAAGGGAAAACCAGCCCTTTTTAATTGACACACATCAGACTTTTGTTTAAAAAAATGGGAAAAAATGAACCTGCTAAAATCGTCTACGAGAAAAACCAAAATAGCCCCCCCTAGGGAAGGTTTACTCATAGACCACAATATCACAGTTTTACCACTGAAATGGGCAGTTGGTCACGAAAAATAACTCTCGGTGCTGGGTTTTTTAGATTTAACTTGCTAAATAGCACAGTAAGAAAGACATTACGGCTTCAAAGTACACCCTTTCAACA
>CAOKZL010003927.1:0-58665 GCA_948472985.1 Iguana delicatissima
AGAGGAAGGCAAAAGCAAATACCCCCAGAAAAACCTTGCCAAGAAAACCCCATAAAAAATCTTGCCAAGAAATCTTCAAGATCGAGTTGCCTTAGGGTTGCTGTAACATGGAAATGATTTAAAGGCAAGAGAAGTATTCAAAGGGCACAAGGAAGAAATGCTCATCAAATGGATTATTGAGCTACTTGAATAAAGTGGCAGTACTCCCCCAACCCAAGGAAGAATACTTGAACCCCATGAAGCTGAGGGATGCAACCATCAAGGGGCTTTCTCTAAGAGAAAGGTTGATTTAAAAGAACTGTAACTTTTGAGAAGTATAGGCTTTCCAAGAAAGGGCCTTTAAAATTATGCTGTACTGCTTTTTAATTGCACTGGTTTTTAAACTGCTTTTTAACATTTTAACTGTATGCTTTAAATTGTTTTTAGGGTTGCATGTTTTGGTTATATTTTAGCTATATTGTACTTGTTTTAATTTGTAAGCAGCCTTGAATTCCACTTTTGGGGGAAAAGCAGGGTATAAATAAAGATGATAATGATAATTACAACAAATTTAATAATAACAATATATAAAAATAAGTTGAAGACAGATTCTAGTGATGATTAACTATGGCAGCACTGAGGTATGGGTATGAACACAGGTACATACACACTCATTCTGCCCATGATAAAAATCCACAGATGTTTTCATGTGTGAGCTGTGCGAAGCTTCCAAAGATCACCTCTTCTCTGCCCTCTCCCCAAGTTCTGACAAAATTGTTCTGGCCCAACTTCCACACATCAAAAAAATGTATGGGACCCAGGCAGACACTCATAGCTGCTGGCAGTTGCTTCTCAGACATCAAACTCTTTCCCACTACAGATCCAGAAATGTTGATGCCAATGAAACACACTCTCTCTGGCTTAAGTAGTTACAGACATAATAAATTTGTAGCAGGGGAGAGGGAGAGAAAGTGAGAGACCATCTAACACATTTTATATTTTTTTAAAAAAAGTCTGTATTAAATATGTGCATACCAGGTGACAGACATCAGACTTAATGGTATTATCAAGTAGATTACATAGTTATGCACCAATTAAGCTGAAATGAAGCCTGAAGTATGTAGTCTCTTGTTCTACACTTCCTTTGTCCCTGTCGCAACCCTTGTCTACCCATTTCAATATCACATACCAGCTTTGTTTCAAGATGCTTTGGACTGCAGTACAAGCAATAAATCACTGGTCTGCCTATGGCAACAGTGAAAGTGTGGGCATACAAAAATCTGTGAAATAAATCTGCTTCAACATTACTGAGACCCCTTGTCAAAAGGATTTCATGAGCCACACGCCAAAAATGGAAAGGATAAACTGAATAGCCATTTCAATTTCCTTCCATCCTATTCAGAGCAAACTGCAGACAAATTTCCAAAATTCTGCTCTTCGTGATCCCATATTCTACACCTTCCCCAGCACTTGGAATGGCGTGGTATTTCTGTTTTTTTGATTCAGGACTGCCACCCCGTGGAGAAAGTAGGCCTTGCTGCTTCAAAACTTCAGTGAGTAGTCTGAGAAACAAAAGCAAGAACAGTACTTCATGAGACTGCAAAAGGTGCAACAGAAGTGCAAACATCTTATTTGGAGATTGATTACAAAGTGAGATTCACATGTCTCAGACTCCTTATTGCACCAGAAAAAGCAATGCAGGAAAGGAAAGGTTGAGTCAAGAAGAATACAATTAACCAATACTGTATAGTAACATCCGCTTCAGCTATCTTATTAAACTACTGGACACAAGATTATTTGTATTAGTATTCATATTACTGCCCAGCTTACCAAGAATTCCCAAGTGCTGGTCTCCATGAATAGACAGCAGCAGACATACAGGGTTACCAGGACATCATTTCCAAAATAAGCACCAACAAGCATGTTTCAGGGACCAGGTCATTGCCACCATCCTACCACTAGCACAACACATTCACTCTCTCACAGACATATCTTGTGAAACTACCATGAACATGGGAAGTGGACTATAAACTACTCTGAGCCACTTTATCTTCCAGTTCCACTTCCTTGCAGCAGACAACTTGACTTAGCTTGCCAGGTGTGTGTCATCAGTGGCACCTTCTATGTAGAAGCAAAAAACCTGTTAAGCCAAATTAGAAAAGAAAGAACAAGAACAGCAACAAAACAAAGCGTGTGTAAAAGAAAGCAGAGTCTTTTGGGCAAGTTGGTTTTCCCATCCTGTAATCCAAGATATTACCTGAGATCAGCACCAGGAGAAGGTCTTCTGCTGTCAGGCCCTCAGCCAGATGCCGGATGGCACTGGCTGCCTTCAGAGCATCTCTGTCAGGAAGGTTGTGCTTAGCTCCTTCCATAACTAGGATGCGGCTCTGGGGCTTCAACAACATCTCCCTACATGATTAAAAAGAAAGATGAACAGGTTACCTTCTCAACCATGCTGACCTTGCCAGCAAATGCATCTACAATGAAGATTTATAGGACAATAAGTTGTAATTTGGATCCGTCTTAACTGCTAAATGAGAAGAAACACGATCCAAAAATTTTTATAGGTCTGTGTGCCCCTTATCAAATAGGCTGACAGCTGCTCTGCGTGGCAGGAGGGGGGTTCGCACTTAGCCACAGCTCACAAGAATTGCTCATCACTTATGAATGGCAGCATGGCCTATTTCCAGTTGCACAAGGCCAAAAGCATTCACTCCAGACTTAGGACATGTGCACAGAATTAAAATGAAACAATTCATAATCATCCTGTTTGCAGGGTGACAAGATTCCAACACATTTCAGCCAAAACATGCTGCTATCTTGGATCCATTATGGCTCACTGTGTTTCCTAGGGGAACTCTGTACCCTCTGAATTCTACATAGGAAGATTACAAACTGCCCAGAACCCTCTGCATATTAAAATCAGCCAGAAACTGAAACAAGTTTGGGAGTAGTTAGTTCACAATAGACTGTAAGCTCTTAGAATAGAATTCTTGACCCCAAAAATTCTCAAGGTAGGTTTTCTCTCCAAACACTTAAAATTAACAATCAACATGGCAATACAGTTTGCAACTTGCATTTCCAGCTGGTTACAATGTTATTACTACAGGCAGTGGTTCAGACGGCAGACACTTTGAGCGGAAAAGTAAGGCTGGCTTCCAGAACACAAGATCAAGAATGAAAGTCCAGTCACATCATATCCAACCAGACCCATATGGGAAACCTAAGATTGCTTTCCAGGCCTAGCTTTGTATGTAGTCACCCTGTAAGAAGGCCCACAGCTTCCTTACCTCATTCCTCTGCACTGCAGAGTTTCTTGGATGCCATGTGGAACACTAATTACTCCCCGAACAAGGTGGTCTCCAAGGATGTCCTCTGCTGCAACTGCCATGCCCAGTACGGCCTTCCCAAAGCCAACCAAATACAAGTTCCTCCTTAGTTCAAAAGGCCGACCACGCAACACAAGCCTGGGACAACCGCTTGTCTTGTCTAGCACCAGGGCCCTCTTCAGCATGGGCCCTGGCAGGACAGTGCCAACAGCACTGCGGAAGAAATGCAGCCCATGCTCCCTGAGTGACATACTGGGAGAAGATGCCCCACCAGTGGTGGAAGAGATGGGTCGCCAGCAGACTGTGCCAACTATGGGCAAGCCCCCGAAGCCTGAGCCCACAGCCTGAGTCATTAGCCAGTCATCGCACACACCTGCAACAGACAAGATTAATTCTGTGAATTGAATGCTGAAAAGAACAGGTATAAGGGTTTTTCCCCCCAGTCCCAGTGTACCTGTCTGAATCTGCAACCTAGTTTGTTTTTTCGCCTCAGCCTCCAACAATGCTCACTGATCTCCTGGAAAAGTCCAGAGGTCTTTCTGATCTGATGAATCAGATGAGGATGTTAATGATCTACAGAGTGAGGCTGCCTTGGAAACCATCCTTATTCCATTAGGGAACCAGACAAAAACTAGAAGACACATGTTATGCAAAATAAGTTTCAGAAACACACCATATGCTAAACTGCTCCCCACCTCAAGTCATCTAAAAGCAGAGGGACACAGGCCCAATATCAGATTGTGATATGGCAAAGCTTCCCCAAACCCTGATTGACTCTTAGGTCAGGATTAAAAAATAAGAAGCCTCCATGACTTGCTAGAGGGTTGAAAGGAGAGACGTAATTGGGGATAAAATGGCTGGGTTATTTAAGCATAGGAGAAAGATGTCAACAAAGAATCTAACTATTCTTGCCGATTCTATCCCATCAAAGATTTTCCACTACAACCTACTTCTGTTAGTGGGAGCAGCAAGTTCCACAACCTGATAGTTGCATTTGTTAAACTAAAGCAAAATAGGTTTATCATCTCCCATTGTACATTAAGAGAGTTTTCTCCAACCTGATGGCCTCCATAGATGTTGGACTGAAACTTCCATCATCCCTAAGCAGTATGGCCAGGAACAGAAGGAAGCCTGAAGGTACCAATTATTTTGTACCACTACCTTCCCCATGAAAAGGGAACAGAGTTTTGTGTTGCTTTTACAGTTCATTTGTAAAGAAGGTGCGAAGAGGACTGATTTTGCAAACCTAGAGCATGGTTTCTCAGCTAGGGCTCCTTAAAAACCTAGGGTTCCATGAGCTAGAGGCTCTTCAAGAGATTGTGACTGTAAAAAAACATTTCTTTCTAAAAAAGCTGCAGATATAATTTTTATGGAGTGATTTCCTGAAACATGATAATTATTTCAATGTTTCCTCCAGGGTAAAAAGAGTGAGAAGGGCTACTCTAGCATCTAGACAGCACTAGTCCCTAAAGGTAACAATAAAACTCCTAAAGCATCACAAAACTTCTATTTATCAGCAAGTGTAAAAAAAAATTAATAGCCAATTTCTTTTGTTTCTGGCCAGATTCAAATTTTAATCTAGTACAATGCATTATCTACTATGTGTGCACCATAACACCAATGCCCTCCTGTTTTTGTGTCCACTGATTACAGGTGTGCATGTCTGTGCGTGTGTAACACTGCAGAGCAGCATATGCTTTCTGTAGCTTGGCAAGGATCCTTCCTCCTAAGCAATGGGAAGATAACTGCTGGTAGTCCAAATTCTTCACAGTCTGTACTGAATTTAGTTGAGGAGGGTGTGTGTGGAAGAGAAGAAATGTCTTTTTTTGATGAGAACAATGGCCACCCAAGAAACAAGTAAAGTTATCTTGCTTTTCTATTTGCTCATTATTAACTTCGAAGCCATTGTTTGGAAAGTGGTCCAGGAAAGTGGTCCATTAATCTTTGCAGAGATCTGCTGAGAATTGCTTCTTCTGTGACAGGATTGCTCAGGGACTGTGAAGGACTTAGATTAATCTCCTCTAAATGAAAACTTCATAAGCTGCCATTAATGAATACTGGTCCTAATCTGCATATTAATTTGAATAAATCATCACGATGTGTTCTTCTGAAGGTTTGTTGTGACTCTGACGCACGCTCCAATATATGAGGATAGAGATGGTTCCTAATTCCTTACTAAATCCACTTGATGTGGAAAAAAGAGGCATTTTAAATAACTATGAATCAACATGCAAACATTATATACCTGATGATATACAATATGCAATATTAATCAACAGTATTCCCTGTACCTGTATTAGTAGATTTAAATAATCCATTAAGAACAGAGGTTTAGTCAACTTCAAAACCAGATTTGGAGCTATCAGCACAATTGTTGATTTTTAATATCTTCTCTTTATTTCCTTTGCTCTACTTTTCTAAAAATGAACTTAAAATCATATTAAATTCTTGGCACATATAGTTTCCTCAGAGGATAACCTGATAATCACTGAAGTGGCAGCTGCGTGGTAGATCCCATTACTTCAATTGGCTTGAAACACCATTCTAAAATTTCTCATACAATTACTGCCAGAAAACTGTCTGGGAACCCTTTTCTATGGGAACAGTAAGTAGGTGACCAGAGATGATGGCTATGGGTACAATCAGAGACCAAAGTGCCAAGGTTCATTCAATATCCTGGAGCTGTGCAGCATTACCAGTTCTTCTCTCTTTCCCAAGTTCCCAAGTGAAAGTAAACACTATCTTGAAATGACATAACCTGACCGAAGAGCTATTGGTAAGCAAGGACTGGTCAAGTTCTATGAGAGTGATTATGTCACTATCCAGGATGTAAGTCACTGATGGTACATTTCGCTGGATCCATCTAAGAGCCATGGGAAGCTTCTTCTCAGGCTATCTGATGTGGGGGACCAGCAATTATTTTTTCCAGCATGCCAGGGACTGGCATGATATTTGTGTCTATAGGCTAACTCACCAGGGACCAGAAGCAAACGACTTGGCCATCTCTTTGAGTAGTACAGCCTCCAAAGGTGGTGATGGCAGACCCCGTGAAAACAGGGTTTTCCATTATCCAGGTTTCAGGGTTTATGGGGGATAGTTCTCCCTTCAGGCACATAAAGGGTTAATGAACTGCTAGGGTGAGGTTTCATTAGGGTTAGCATCACAGGTCATGAGAAACAGTTGCCCAATCAGGGGGAGAAAGGTGGAATCTTCAAGATGCTTCGATGGAGAAGTTATAAAAATCCTTGCGAGACCACAAGGTAGAGAGAGAGAGAACAAGAGACACATCCAAAACATCAATAAGGGGCAAGGATGTTGCTAGAGACAGGCATAGGCCATCTCCTGGCCCCCCTGCATACCATCTCAGAAAATGACCAACTGCTGTAAGTAGGTTAGAATGTTATGTAGCTAGCTGTGTTAGGTTTTTTTGTTTTTTTGGGAAGTTTGGCTGATCTTGAGAATCTATCTGTTCTTATAAGTACTTGTAACTATTAAGCATACCTGAAAGCAGGGGGAGTCTTTTCATGAATATTATTTTCTTGTCTACCTCGCATGTTTTAGAATACTTTTCTGTAAAACCTCTGTTTCCTCTCCATTCTCACACATCCCTCAGCAACATACGTAGCTAGGGCCCTTTCCACACGGGCATATTGCCCACGCTAGGGCGACCTCTCCAGGAGGTCTTCTTCACTGCGGGGTGCACTAGAGCAGTTTGAAAAAGTGAGGCTCTACACCTCAAACTGCTCTAGCACAGCCGCGGGGGTGGCGCTGTTTTATAAAAACCACCTTCACAAGTGGTTTTTACGAAACCGCCCACGCTGCTCCGTGGCAGCCCCCGGTGAAGAACTGCAGAGACACGGTAGCGCATCCCTGCAGATCTGCCCGGGGGCGGGCTTCCGGCTGGCATGCTGCCCTGATTGGCGGAGCACCGCCGGAAGCCGCTGGCTGCCATTTTGGGTGCTGCCGAGTGCCGCCGAAATTCGGCGGCGTTTAGAACGGCGAATCCGCAGTCTCCGCGGGGACTGAGCAACCCGCTATGAGGTAATCTCTGCCCCTGCGTGCGCCACCCCGTTTCGTCCCCCCCGTGAGGAAAGGGCCTAGGATTCCTCTCACCTGGAAGAGGGAGGTGAGGGAAAGGAAAAGACTTTAAGCATAGAGATTGTAACCCCAGGCAACGTCCCACTGCATTGATGCAGAATAGGTTAAGCAGCAGGTGGTGGCAGCTCAGAATTAAGAGAATTTGGGGAAAATCCCTAGCTCCTATTCAAGGCAGAAGCCAGCACTGAGTGGGAGGAGAGCCCTCTTATTTTCTCCAATCTCCACAGACCCCCTCTGAACAAACCTTGCCAAGAAAATCCCATGACAGTTTTGCCTTAGGATCATCGTAAGTCGGAAACAGCTTGAAGGCACACAACAATGACAATAAAGTCATATGGGGCTCATCTTCCTATGCCAGAGTTTGCCAGCAACACTGGGATAACTGAAGCCCCTGTCAGAGCTGCTGATGACAAGCAGCAGCTGCTGGTCCCTGTGGCTCTGGCTGGAGATGGGTCCTGCAGCTCAGGAGCTCCGCCTGCTGCCATGGACCAAGCAGGCGCGGATGTCCCTCTGCCTGCTCCTTCAGGGCAACAGGGATCCGATTCTGAAGAGGCTCTGGAGCCTGGTTCAATAAGCCTCCAATCAAGGCAGAAACTCAAGATGGCTGTGCAAAAGGAGGCTTCCTTGGCTAAGTTTAAGAAGCGGTGACTGGACACACCTGTGCCTGGGGCTATATAACTGCCTGCCTGGAAGCTTCCCTTTGCTTGTGGCAAACTTCTTACAAGCTTTCCTCTTGCCTGTACCTTGCTCCCAGCACCTGATACCTTGAATTGATCTCTGGACTCTTGACCCTTGGCTTTGGAACTCTTTGACTATGGCTTTGCTTGGCGCTCTGGTAAATGAACTTCCTTGAGTAAGGGCTTGCTTGTCTCCTCCTGGCTGGACTTTGCTGGCTTTCTTACTCTCTTCTCTGGGCTGGCTCACCACCCAGGTCTCTGACCTTGACAAATACTCTTGTTGTATATTACACACAACAAACAGACTAGACTCTACAGAGAAGAATCAATGCACAAAAATCTGATATCTGGCCTTCAGTATTAAGAAACAAGTTGTGGAAATATTCAATTTCCCAAAACTAGAGATGCAAAATTTCTGGAAATTTTGGAGCCATTAAAGATGAACACTTTTTTCCTTTTCTCAAATGAAATAAAATAAAATCCAGAAACATTTGGAAAAAATGGGGAAAATGCAATTATTAGCATGTTTTAAAGATTCAAAGGTACTTTGTTACTTTGGAAACATAAAATGGATCTTATACACAATATAATACTATTATAGAACTAGCTTTTAGAAATAATTTTGGGCAAGTAAATATACGGAGAGAAAGCCTGCATGGTACAGAGGTTTGAGTGCTTGACTACTACCTTGGAGACCAGGGTTTGATTCCCCTCTCAGTAATAGAAATCCACTGGATGACCTTGGTCACACACACTCAGTCCCAGAAAACTCCATGATGAGTTTGCCTTAGGATTGCTGTAAGTCAGAAATGAAGATATACACCATCAACGACAAATACATGGACACCTTGTTTCAAACATTTTATTTATTATTCTAATAAAACAGTAAGGTTTTTTAATTTTTTTTATCTTCTCTAGTTTTTCTGTGGAAAAAAAAACCTTGGAAAAAAATGGATTTTTCCCCCAAAATCTTTCCAGATTTTTTCCCAGGCCTTCACGTCTCTAGCCAAGACACTGCCTCTAATCTCAGGGTGGTCATCTTTGAACAAAAGAACCTAAACAGAAACTGCAGCAGGAAAGAACTAAACAAAGATTTATCAAAAAGTAACTCATCACCAAGCCACAGGTGACATAGGCTTTGTACATTACTATATACGCTAAACAGTCCATGCAGCAAAATCTCTATTACCTCTCAACTACTGTTTGTAAATGGACTCTGATTAGCACATTTCACTGTCTGTACTTTTTGCATTACCATTCTCTATAACCCTACTGATTACAACCCTCCATCCACCAGAACTCAACTAGATTTCAAATTCTCTCTCTTATAATTTGAATATTACCTTCACTGGAGTTGCTGAGAAGGCTGCTGAAATTGCTTTGACATTTCTAAATGGCAATTTTTTTTAAAAAAAAAATCAAATGAAGGACTATTGCAAATGCTTAATGACACATAATTAAGAATTTGGAGTTTTAAGTAAATAGACATTACTAAAGATAAAGCACACAAAGAATCAAGCAGTTCCACAATGGATTCTGAGTAAGTGATACCAAGAACAAACTGAGCAAGCGGTCTAGATAAAGTTTTTAAAAAGACTGCTGGTAAAAGAAGGAATGTCCATGATTGTGTCCATTACTCCAGGGGAAGGATTATTTGCAGAATAAAAAGTTGTAAGAGTAAACATTTTGTGCAAAAATTTATTGAAAGAATGTTTGCTTACATTAAAAAACATCTTTATTTCAAAGGTGTCACTATGAACGTTGATTATCAGTTAACAGTGATAATAAGCATGCAATAAATACTTAAGATAATACAAACAACTCTTTACATAGATTTCCACAAAGGTTTCCAAATTTAGGTTTAAGCAGTATATTTTGAATATGAAGATACAATTCACAGATCTGTAATTTAGAACAATATATTTACTGCTGCGTAACAGACTTGGACAGAACCCTCCTTTTAGACTTAGCTCTTTGAGAACTGTTACAATCATGAATGCATTAATATTATGGTTAAGAAACTATTGCTTTATCTCATACGTAATTTTCAACATCAGATTTTGTCACAAATAAGAGCAATAAATGGATTCTCTCTCATTAACTTTTATGAAAATGGCCTCCAAAGTGACTGAACATGTTAACGAGTCAGACGAACTGCCCACTGATGGTACCTCTATCCTGTCCAGCTCCAGAGCGAGTCCCACAGTATACCCGATTTTGTGAGTCTAACATGTGTTACGCTGGCATCAGCCATTAAACACAAGAAACTCATCACATAGGCCTAAATCCAGCTGCTAAACCCAACCAGAGGGCACCTAAGATTTATTTAAGTGCTGCATGACTATTCAGCAATTGTGTTCACTAACTTGCTTACTCTTTATCCAATTCCAGTCTTACCAAAGCATCATTTTAGCTTAATCTTACTAGACTGGGACAGGAAACTTTGCTGAATCTGAAAGCAAATCTTCTCCATGATGCTCTCTCTGGCTGCTACAGCAATAAATCTAACCTCTGCTGTCTCCCTAGGCTTATCAACATGTGAGTCCACTTTATGTCAAGCTGTCCTAGTAAGGAATCACAACATGGTATCAGAAGCTGGTGTGGAATTTTCTTTGTAGCAATTAGGAAATTGATTTAATTGAAGATGTGGACTCGTTCCAGCCGCTATCTCTACTTGTTTTACAATGTAATTTCACTGAGAACCGGAAGCACTGGGAAAGTGGCTTTCAATTATATCTTGCTGTAGATGTATTTGAAAATGTTGCAAAGAAATGGTGAATAGCTATTTTATTACATTGTTTGGCGGAAGAAGGCATCACTCTATACAAGATTTTTTTTTTTTATGAGAGAGAACTAAGAGATGTTGTAGAAGTTCTTGAAAAATTTAGAACATATTGCAGGCCCAGAAGGCGCCTATGTTTGAAAGATTCTGTTTTTGCAAACGTTTGCAAAGTTCAGAAGCCACAAGTGAGTAATGTATCAATAAACTTAAAACGAAAATTGCCAGTTGTGAATTTGGTAGTGCAATTAATAATCCAGTGAGAGACAATATTGTGTTTAATGTGAAGGAGCGGGGGGGGGGTTAAAAGATAGGTTTTGCCAGGTTTTGAAGGAATCCAAACTTGCTCTTGAGAAAGTAATTGAAATATGTTGTGCTGATGAGATAACAAGAGTTCAGCTGCCTACCTTGGCAACAACATATGAGGCACAGAGGCTCATAAAGACAATGATAGAATTCCAGTTGAGTCCTTGAAGCTAAAAAGAAATAGACTGAGTGCGGACATAACTGGATAAAAGATTATAAATTATCCTTATTATGGTACAATTCATAAATCTCAAAAATGTCCAACATTTGGAAAGGCATGAAATAAATGTAAAAATAATTATGCCAGGTGATGTAAATCATCATCAAATTCTAAGATGTAAAATAAAGATATCAGACTCTTGAGCTTAATATAAGTGTGAGGGGAAAAAAATGAAGACAGTCCCACTTTTACCTTGTTAAATTCTCATATTGAACTCAGAAGTCCCGAGTCTCAATTCTCTGCAAGCAAGAGGGTCATTTAGGCTGCTGATGACCTTTGTTCCCCAGATTTCCTGACTCCATCCTTTAACTTAGGTGAGCAAGGGAACTTCCTGATTTACAAGTGCATTCCATGTTTAAAGTGACACACTCTCTGAAGCAAACAACCCTGCAAGTTCCTGTTAATTGAAAACTATACCCTATGGCAGAGCTTTCCAAACTGTGTACTCATGACACATTAGTGTGTCAGCTGCAGTGTGTAGATCTGTCACGCAAACATTACAGGTGGAGGGGCTGCTTCTGCTGTCGCCTTGGGCTGAGGAAGACCCTGACAAGGGTGGTGGGCCAGGTCCGGATGGAGAGGCTGCCTCCATTTACTGAATTACTTGCTGAATTACTGTGTCACAAAATGATGCATGTCTAAAAATTGCGTCACCAACATGAAAAGTCTGGAAAGCTCTGCCCTATGATCATGTTACCTCCTGTGATAAACAGCTCTGAACAAAGAGAAGTGTCTCTGAAATGGTTTGGCAATGTTTATAGAATGCATGGTTTGTAGATTTAGGGTGTAGCTTTAAACTGTTAATGTTCTTCTGTCTGCATATATGGAAAACAGCATGCGAAACCAGTATGTAACAGGGATTCTGAAATGCCTCTTTCATCTCACTTTGAGCCTTCTTCAAGTGCACCAATTCTGCTGCAGTAATAAAACTTTCATCTCCTCCTTCTGTCCCTGTTCTTTTCTCAAGTTGCTTTGCAAATTTGGACCAATCTGCTAGGCAGTGAACCTCATTCTTGTGAAACAACCATTTTGGTCACAGGGAAATTGGTGCAAAAAGTTGCGGGGCACAGCTGTAAGCCAAAATAAAGGTAGTATATCACTATTAGTAGCTACACTGGTTGCTTGCTGCCTCTGCTAGCCAGGAGAAAGTGGGGCGTAGCTTCCTTTGGGAGGTGCTCCTTGCCCTTCCAGGATTTAGGGGTTAGATCCAATCCTGGTTGCTCATGAGGAAGCAAGAGAAATAAACAAACTGCCTCTGCCAGCTACGAGAGTGGGGTGTAGCTTCCTTTCCAATCCTGGTTACTCATGAAGGAGTGACTGGGATAGTTAAGCCACGGTGACTGCTGTTTTGTGCCATGTTTTGATAGTGCATGATTCGTGGTATTTGTGAGGGGTCCTGGAAACACACCCTTGGGAATACCAAGGGCCCACTGTATTTTGATGGATGGCAGAACATCAGAAAGCTTCTGAGAGGATTAAAGAACAGCTGTACCAGGCACCTATACCTCAATATACTCATATGGCAAAACCAGCTGTCCAAACTAACATATCAAAAGACAATTTAGGAGCTTGTTTGCTTCAGAACTATAAACCAGTGTCCTATCTTCCAAGGTCACTTAGGATGACAGAACAAAATTATGCTCAAATAGAGAAAAATTGCTGGCTGTTTTGCACACAATGAAGAAGTTTAATCAATATGTTTGGTAAAATAATTTAATTCAGACTGCTCATTAACTGTTGGGAGCAATTTTTAAAAGCCTACAGGCAGTGCACCTGCCTGTTTGCTCCAAATGCTTTTACAGCTTCAGGGGCATGAACTTAAGGTACAGTGGCCCCTCCACTTTTGCAAGGGTGTATAACCTTGTGAAAACTGAAAAATAACAAATATCTTTCTCCTCTCGCCCAACTGAGCAAGCAACGGAATGCATGTGAATGCCTCCCCTTCCTGCACTTCTCCTCCTATTCCCTTCCTTTTTGCCCAGATGCAGAGAAGGAAGGCACATTTGTGCTTTCCCTCCCCTGCTTCCCCTCCCATTTACCCAAGCATGGTGATTGAAGGCATGTGTTATTCCCTTCCCAGGCTCCCTTTCCCAATCCCTTCCCTTCCGCCCAGGTGTGGGGAAGGCATGCATGCATGGGCATTACCTCCCCATGCCCTTCTCATTTTTCCAAGTGGAGGGAGGAAATGCATGCACACACCTCACAAATGATCAAATCTGCAAAAGTTAAACCTGCAAATGTGGAGGCCGGACTGAAGTATGTACCCCAGAAAGATATAGTTATCTCACTGATACCTTGTTACACACTACAATAATTTTTTCCTCAGATTGGAAAAATTCTATGGAAGGGGGGAAAGTAAAACATGAAATGAACACATTGGCTAGACCACCAGTCAGAGCGTGTATAATTCAAGAGGCAACAAAACAAGATCACAGAACCACGGAATCTTAGAACTGGAAGAGATTATAAGGGCCATCTAGACCAACCCCCTGCCATGTGAGAATATAAGGCTAATATACAATTTCAGGTGGCTCAAACACATATACAGCAGGGAGAGTCACAGTATTTGAAAATGTTTTTCCAGTGGTGAAGTTATTTTGGTCTGTGAGGGACAATCTGTGGTGTCAAGATGGGAGATACGATTATTCCTACATCCCAAAAACAGAGCATATTCTCCTAAATTTGTGAGACTCATCAGGGTATTCAGAGAACTAAAGTAAGAACAAGAGGACTGATATGTCAAAGCATATGGAAACATTTACTGGAAATGGTTCTGTTTGTGCTTTTTTTTTTCTCCAAGCAATCAAAAAGTATTACTTATCTTTTCTGTACCGGGGACCACTTATAAATATAATTTGTTACTTGGGACCCCCAAAGCTTAATTCAAGGTTTATATATTTAAATTTAGGTTTAAATATTCAAATATTCAACTTTTTATTTATTAAAGGCTTCTGGAGACTAGGATTCAAATCCTTACTCAGACACTGGGATGATCTTGGGCAAGTCACATGCTCTCAGTCTCAGAGGAAGGCAAAGGCACCCCCCCCCGAACAAATCTTGCACACACACACTCCTGTGATAGGTTCACCTTAGGGTTGCCATAAGTCAGAACTGACTTGAAGGCACACAACAACAACGTGCCACGGAGAAGGGAGGTTCTTTCTAACCATCATGTGTCTCCCCTTTGAAAACTGACTTATGGTGACCTTAAGGCAAACTTAACATGGGTTTTCCTGGCAAGATTTGTTGCTGTTGCTTTTGCCTTTCTCTAAGGCTGAGAGAATGTGACTTGTCTGATGTTGCCCTGTGGGTTTCTATGGCTAAGTAGGGATTCAAACTCACATATACCGGTCATGTGAATACAGGAAATGTATTGTATCCTGAAGTATAAAGTTTACCTGACAAAATCGCAAGAGCTGTGATTACCAGGCTCAAATCTGTGTTTGCCTGCCATGGGATTCCAAGGATAGTTGTGAATGATAATATGCCCTTTGTTAGTTGAGAAATTTTGACCATTTGGTAAAAAGTGGGAGGCCAAGCAATGTTTTAGTGGCCCAAAGTACTCACAATCTATCAGAATGTCAGACAGAGCAATTCGCCCTATAAAGCAGCTTACAAACACAGAAGATGCATGGGTGAATCTGCATTTGGTACTTCAAAAATATCATACTACACTAGTTACTGGAGTTTAATCCGCCTTGAGTCCCAGGCCTGAGAAAAAGGTGGGATATAAATAAAGTTAATAACAAAAGTACACTGGGCCTCGGTATCTGCTAGGGTTTGGTACCAGTACCCCCACCACGGATACCAAAATTCATGGATGATCAAGTCACTCTATGTACACTGGTGTAGTAAGATGGTATCCTCTATATAAAATGGAAACATCAAAGTGTACTTTTTGGAATTTTTAAAAATATTTTCAAACGGTGGTTAGTTGAATCTGTGGATACAGAATCCACAGGTATGGAGGGCCAACTGTAATAGTAATAATGCCATATCCACCTGCACAAATGTTTTACCAGTAGGATGTTAAAAAGTTACAGTAGCAACTGATCTATTATGTGTTAAGATTCCCACTGTTACGTATCAAGATCTCTACGGAGTCCAGAACAGACAAAAGATACTCTTATAACCGAACGGCCAACAGCTCTACATGGAAGGAGAATCTGAGAACAGTTTAAAGAAAAAGGCAAACTTGGGTGACAGTATTGAAGCAAACGAAATATTGTAATGCCATTGAAAAACTTTTCTCCCTTTCTCAAAATAATAGCACCCAAGATCACCAGTACAGATTACTGGCAGAAGACAGAAAAAAAAGGAAGTATTCCCTTACAGAACGCACACAATTATGAAATGTGCTACCAGAGGAGCTGACAATTGTCTTCAAAACAGGCCTTGGTCTGACCCTGCAGGGCTCTTATGTGCTTTAAAATTGTTTACCCCAACCCAGAGATGTCAGGGATCCAACCTAGAGTCTTCTGCATGCAAAGCGTACCTGATGCAAGCCTTCTCTTTTCTAATTCTGAACAGTTCCCAGTGTAGCATTTTCTGCAGTTGTATTCAAAGCAGATAGGCCAGGAGGCCACTAGCACAGAAAGATGCATTGTGGACCAACACAACAGTTCTAAGGGTCTCCTGTCCCTGCTGTCCTTGAGTTCCAGACCCCGCAGGCCACACTAGCAACTTCTTCTTAGCGCCCAGGATAGCCTTCTGGCCATTAACGATGACAACCGCAACAGCCGGAGAACTGGATTTTTTTCCCTAAGCGCTTCTTATTGTTCTCGTAAAGCAGCGGACCTACCGAGGAGGGCCTCTACGCGCACAACCCGCCCCCATGCAAATCCCTCCACGGAGGCCGTTCCCCTCGACCCGCGAGCTCTGGCGCGCGGAGACCCCGTGAGGCCAAAAGGCCGCGGGACCGCCCCCACCAACCACGCTTAACGGTCTCCCGCATGCCCCCGCTCCCAGCCCCGACCCACAGTGCACCGCGGCTCCTCCGCAGCGGCCCTCGCCTACGGCTCTCAGACCGCCGCTGTCTCCCATAAGCCTCCGCTCTTTTCTCTCGCGGCCTCGCTCCTCTCCAACTTACCCTCGCATCCCAGCATGCACCGCGACTCTTAAGTTTGCTCTCGCAGCCTCCGCTCTCTCTCCTATCCATTTCCTCCGATTCCCCCATAATTCCGTGCGCGCATACCTTCCTTCCCCCCTTTCCCGTTCCCTTTCCTCAGCCCCCTTGGAGCCGCAAAATGGCGGAGACAATGAACGGGAATTGCCGCCGCCGCCGCCTCTTCTTCTTCACTGCAGCTTGAATCAAGCCCGCTGAGGGCGCAGTCGGGCCGCTTCCCCGGCATCCCGTTCCCGCCCGTCCCCGGTTTTTCCAGCCTTAGGCGAGCTCTGCCCGCCGCACGTCCTTCCCGCTTCCTCTCGCTTTTCCTGGCGCGCAGGCCCCGCCGGGTCCTCTCCCTCCCACCCACCCACCCGGCGGCGGCGGCGGCGGCGGCGGGGAGATGAAGCTGACGGACAACGTGCTGCGGAGCTTCCGCGTGGCCAAGGTGTTCCGCGAGAACTCGGACAAGATCAACTGCTTCGACTTCAGCCCCAACGGCGAGACCGTCATCTCCAGTAGCGACGACGACTCCATCGTGCTCTACGACTGCCACGAGGGCAAGTGAGTGCGGGAGAGGGAAGGCTGCGGGGGCCCCGGGGGGCCCCGTGCTCCCGGTGCCGGGAGCGGAGAGAGGCCGTTGGGTGCCTTGGCCTGGCCTGGCCTGGCCTGGCCTGGAGCAGAGCCGTTTTGCTCTTACGAGATACTTTTCTTAAAATTGGGCTTAAGTATTCGGGGGCGCCACGGTGGCTGTGAAATAAACTGGGCTCAGACACGCGGGGCTGGTCTGGGCCGGAGATGGGGAGCGTCCCCGGCGCTGGGTGTGCGCTCCCTCTCTCAAGGGCGGGGCGTGTGGGGAGGAATCTGGGAATGAGCTGTGTTTGTCCCTTTGAGGAAAGGCAACCTATAGTGTTATCCTTTTTATTCAAAAAAGTTTTTAGGGAAGTAGTTTTGGCCATGTTTTTGTGGCAAAAAAGAGGAGCAGTCGTGTGGTACCTTAAACCCTATCAAATTATTAGGCTGGTTTTACTAGGTGTTTTAAAGTGTTGTGTGGGTAGTGCCATTTTTTTTTTGCATTTAAACAGTAGAAACACTGAAATTATTTGGCAGTTCATAGAATCGTGGAGTTGGAAGAGACCTCAGGGGCCATCCAGTCCAACTCCCTTGCTATACAGGAATCCACATCAAAGCACTCCCGACAGATGGCCATCCAGCCTCTGTTTAAAGGCCTCCAAAGAAGAAGACTTCACCACACTCCACTGAGGCAGCTTATTCCAGTGCTGGACAGCTCTGACTGTCAGGAAGTTCTTCCTGAGGTTCAGGTGGAATCTCTTTTCCTGTAGCTTGCATCCATTGCTCTTTGTCCTAGTCTCTGGAGCAGTGGAATGATGATGTGCTCTATTTTTTAACTGCATTGGTATTAGACTCTAGAATACCTGTACTTTTAAATATCTCTGCTCTGCACTTTACGAAAATGATTTTGTTGAGGAATTCTTCACAAAATTCTGAGAAGAGCCTAACCGTATGAGGCAGTGATCAGAATAACATTGATGGGGGTATTTATAATCTGTCATATTTTGTATATGTTGCTGTGGAAATAGAATAGCTGTTTCTCAATAGCAGTTAGGTTTTCAGGGGAGGGAATTCTTAATAAGGAGAACACTATAAGAGGAGAAGATATGTTGTAGTTTAAAATACTGTGTGAAAAGAAACAAAGGAAAGACTTTGTCTAAGATGAATGGAAAGGCAGAGAGAATAAAGTTTGGGGTTGGGCAAGTAAAAAAAAATAGGTGAAATAACCCTGAAGGCACCAGATTCTGTCTGATTACTAAAGAGTAAGTATGTATAATACTTGAAAGCAAAGCAAGACCATAGGAGCAGCAGGTGCTATAAGCCATAGTTCAGAAGAAGGCAATGGCAGACCTCTTCTGCATAAATCTTGTCAAGAAAAGCCCATCATAAGGGCACTGTAAGTCAGAATTCACTTGAAAGTAAATAGCAATAACAAAGCAAAAAGAGTAACACTTCTGACTCACTAAAAACTACATTTTTGGTTAAAACAGGGTTCATGATAAACAAAACAAATATGCTTCTTGGAATCTTGGGTATACTAAGCACTTTCCTTTCAAGCCAAAAATGTAGTTTAAAATTTCTGCTGCTACATGTTGATTCAGTTCTGTGGTGGCAACAGACTCCGGGACAACACAAGGAAGGGATGTGTGCATGTGTGCTGCATGTTGTCTATCCCTCTTGTAAATAAAGCAGCTATTACATAGGCTACAGCAAAATACAACACTGTTGTGTAACTGTATGGTGACGTCCAGAAAGTGAACTTGTTTGTGGATAGTACTTTCATTTGCTCGCCTTCTAATGTGATATATGTTAGCTGCTATCAGCAATGCCCTTTAGCACTAATTAACACCCTAGTCTCAAGAGAGCTCTCTTGTCCATTTTAACTCCCTCCACCATGCACATGAGTAGCTACTCATCTTGGCTTTAGGCAATATCTTTCCTCCCACTTTTGTCCTCTCACTTCTGCATTTCTATTGCTGTTCAGACACACAAACTACTCATTGGTTAATATAAACGTCTGCCCCTAGGGACTTCACTCCATACATCTGATGAAGTAGACTTGGTTTAGGAAAGCTTATGCTATCAACTTCTTTCTCTCAGTCACAAAGGTGCTATGAGATCCTTTTGCATATTGATCCAGACTAACATAGCAATTTCTTTGGATTCTACCACCTGTAAAGGTGGTTTTTTTAAAAAATTCTGTTCTTAGTTTCTTGTTAAAATTAGTCTAGCAACCACTTCTTCTAAACCAACCAAATAATTGGCTGCCATGAAATCAATTCTGCAGTCTTGTTGTCAAGAATGTATAAACATTCACTCTTCATCCCATTCCTTTCCACAAGGAAATTATCCACATGTTGCCCAATCTTGGTTTATACATTCTTTGGTCTCTTCTTTGGCCTGTTCCCCTCCCCCAGTGATGTTCTCTTAGAATGCATATACACTGATAGAGTTGTCATCTAGAATCCTCAATTCACAGAACATCTGCTTTTGTGCTTATGTCATCTTTATGGGGATGTGACATACTATGGAGAAAGATTTTCCGTCTAGTTATAACAGAAGTGATACTATATATCAGAGGCATTGTCATGCATCCTTTTACTTTGCAATAATACAACTTTTATACTCCACTTACTGTGTACCATGCTAATGTTACATATTTCTAGTATTTATTGTTCAGATACGGTAATCTGCCATTGTATCCTATAGTAGGAGATATTGCACCAGTTTAGATACAGTGCTGAACCATAGTTTAGTATCGTGGGAATAATCCTTAGGCTTTTAGATTATCATGTCCCTTGTCCCTTTGCACTCCAGTTCATACTGGATCTTCAGTGTCCCATGGTTTGCATAGTATAGTGTCGAGCATGATAGATTTTGATGTGAAAGACTCAAATTCAAATATCTGTTTAGCCATTATAATCCTAATCTGTTGGCTCACTTGCCGTGTAAATTTATTGCGATGATAAAACACACTGAAATCAATCTTGAGCAATTGAGGCAGATTCTTGTAAATTCAATGTTTACTTAAAACTCAAAACGGAGGGGATGAGGTCTGCCTATAAGTTTCCTGGATAAAGAAACATTGGTCTAACACATTTAGCCATACATTTTTGTGGCTTCTTCTCACTGGCTCTCTTACTTTTTCCATGCATTAGACTTGGAGGAAGAGAGGCTTTCTATGTTGCATTCAGTTTTGGGGCAGGCAAAAGTAGTGCTGAGTTCTTGTGCATTCCTGCCTGCCACACTGTGTCATGTGAGAGCTAAGTACTCCTGCATGTACCACAAAACTTGGGGAGATGTGTGGGGAAGTTGCTTGCTGCAGTAGCAGATTAGATGTGGGGCTAAGGTACTGGGGGAATTCTAGGATTGTATTCTGTTGCAGGAAAGAATCTGTAGAATAGCAATTAAAAATATGGTTCAGTCAGTATACTCTTACCAGCTGTACTAAATTACCTATGTAGTGGAATCATGACAGTAAAAATATGAATTATATAAAGCTAACGTATGCAAAGTTATTGCAGAGGTAGTCTTTCTGTAGAGTAAGTTGTCAGCACCTATATGTATGTTCTTGTTGGGGTTTGGAGAAGAGACTTGAGACTTTCAGAAGTATCGTCTTGGTTGCATTTGGTTGAAGTGTAACTAGAATTAACAATTTACTCACATGGCAACAATACCAGCAATGGCTGTTCCTCATTCCGTTGTGGTGAATCATGTGTTGCCTTAGACATTCCTTACCACGGCTAATTTAAATGTTCCTGTCGTTCTGTGTACTTTTTGAGAAGATTCAAGTATTTTTTTCTTATTATTAATTTAATTTGAAGGTTTTTCTAGGCCCTGTTTCTTTTTTCATTTAATATTGTGAGCTAGGGTTTAATTGTCATTTGTTAATCCGCTGGGTTACCTGTAGTTCATGTTTCTGATAATGAAAGAGGAAAGCACTATTTTTATAAAGACAGTTGGATTATGGGGGAGTGATTGCTTTTTAAAAGACTTTGGTATGCCTAAGCAGACTTCTTTTGTGATGAAAAGTATAAATGTTCTCCTAATTCTTGACAGACCAAAGAGAACACTATACAGTAAGAAGTATGGAGTGGATCTCATCAGATACACACATGCAGCCAACACTGTAGTGTACAGTTCCAATAAAATTGATGGTAAGTGGTCTCTTCATTGCCCCTAATTTCTTCTAGCTAGAGCAGAAATACTGAAGCTTTGAGGATAAGACCCTAAATGAGCTTTTAGGTAGTAAATAAATGTTTTCCTTTTCTAAGAATCTAATTTCCAAAGTGTTACTCAAAGCTGTTTTTCTCTGTTTTCAACTGAACAGTAAATCAAGGTGAAGTGCAACCATACACCAGCAATTTAATTGTCTCTTAACTTTGCCACCGGCTAAGTTTTCTGCCATTCCTGTCATCTGTCCCATCTCCAGCTCTAATGATGTTTATTTAGCTGCATATTCAAGGAAGATTATAACTAAAAATATGAAGAAAGAAGAGGAAGATGCATTATGTAAAAAAAATCAGGTTTTGAAATAGTTAATAAGATTAAATATCTGGAAATAATTATACAATCTAAAAATCAACAATAATTACATGAAAAAAAGTATGTAAAGGACTGGTAAAATATAAGAAAAGGTCTTAATAAATGGCAGAAAGTTAATAAATCTACTTTAATATAGCTATCTTTGTTTCTCTTTCTCTCAAAATGTAAGGGAATTTCAAACAGATTGTCTAGAAAGACAAGGGAGGCTTGTGTCCCACCACATATTGTTAGGCCACAACTACTAAGTGCCTTGTCTGGCATATCAAGTGATAAAAGAATTTTTAGCAGTTGCAGTCCAGCAACATGTGAAGGACCGTATCATTCCTACCCCTGTTCTAGAAACAAAATGTAGAAATACTCCCTCTACCAGACTGTTTCCTTTTTTGAAATAAGATGTAAAATTTTGAATTTGGGAGACTTGTATGATTTGCCTGTTGGAATGTAGTTTACTTGTCTGCTCCCTTCTACTCAGAGGGGTCCAGAGGGCATTTAACTGAACTACGTTTGGCTAAGAGGTTTTATTTGTCTCGATTTCTAACTTGCTGCTCTGCAGATGGCCTTTTGTGCTCTGTCAGTTTAAGCTATATAAGGAATTCATTCTGATTCATGTTTTGTCTGCATTTAGTAACAGCTTGAGTAAAATATTGGTAAAATTCTTGCCAAAGGTGACAGTAACAATCTGAAATAAGATGTTGAGATGCTTGGCATCATTCAGAGAGAATTTTTTAATTAATCATCAAGGCATTGATATTGAAGACATTATCCAGAAGGAAGTACACACAGGCTAGTGGAGCACAAACTTACAAATACCCAATTTGCATGTCACAACAAGCCATGATGCCTTTTGTGCAGCAACACTGACTATTGCCCTCTGCCTTAACACTTCTGTTTGCTTTGGGAGCAGAAACAAGTCATGAACCTAAAGTCTGTGGTCTTTTTAGCCAGTTCCTCAGCAGGAATCAGGAGCAACAAATAGCAGCAGGAGTCAGCACACATGCTTATCCACAATAATTCAGAGTTCTTGCAAATTCTGCCTTATCATTATAGCCAAAAATTTAAAATTCACTGTCTTGTAGAGCAGACATGCTGTGTAGCCACTGGATCTGCATTAGGCATTCCTCCACAGTAAATGAGCACATCTTTTCCGGCTTTTTTGGGTGTTTAAAATATTGTTATGGCTCTTTGACTTGGTTTTCAGAAGTGTTCAAGGTTCTTTGATGGTTATGCTATTGTTAGCAGGGTTCTTGATACTAAGAGATATGGGTTTCTTGAGAAATGTTCCCATACTTTGAATCAGATGACTTTTTTTTCGCATTTGTGACTTCCTTTTGCTTTAGCCCGTTTACTAAATATATCACTAGGTGTGCATTATTTACAAGGATATGAAGCTTTACTAATAGCCAAAACTATTTTGAGCAGAAATTTTTTTTATTAAAATGAAGTTGCATTCTATGTCAGTAGCCTGAATTCTCAAGGTTTATCTCCAGCCCTCAAAAAGCTTTTAGTCTGTGTGACCTAGTACATCCAAGTTCTTAATACTGACATGCAGCCCTGATTATGTCTCTTTGTGACCCAATTTGGATTGTTCTGAATGAATTCCATGCACTGTGTTCAGTTTGTTACGTTGGGCCTCTTCAAAAGTGAAGATGAGAATGAAGGAGAACCATTCTGTTATTTGCTCTTCCTCTGCACTACAAAGACCATGGTGAAGGTGGTATCACTGTTTACATCTCTTTCTCAAAACAGCAATTGCAGTGTGTTTGAACTCAGTTCTAGAATGTTTTTCCCTCTCTTTGTATCACACGCTGCTTCTGAAACTGTGGATCAGACTAGATGGAAGTGCAAGAAAGACAGTGACATGTCTTTGGTTCAGTTACTTTGCAAACTGAAAAGACAATTTGCTGTTTAGTAGAATAGAGGAGCCCTCCACTATATATTATAATAACCTCTTCATTGCCTGTTAGATAACTGTCAGTTTTAATAACTGTCTTATACATAACTGAAATTGCTATATTATCTATGGAAATACATGACACAATGCAGTATGGAGGCAATGATGAAGGTATGTTGTAAACATGTTATCTGTGGAGAAGGCAGGGACAGGTGAGTCATTATTCTCTTCTGCAAATGTTTGCCACGGTTGGTGCATATGAACTTATATTTTATGGTTTCTTAATGGCTGCTTTATCCAGCTCTGCTGAGGTCTTCCTTGATGAAGAATTCCACAAGTTTCAAGCCTGCTTCCTCCTACCATATGCTGCCTGATTCCAGGCTGAGGTAGTAGTTTGTACAGTTTGAGGGTCTATGATACCACCCGGTACAGGAGATAACTGTACAGGCCACTGCCTTGCCTGGGGCAGAGCTTCACCTGCTGAAAGGAGTTTCCTATCTTCGTTTCTTTGGTGATCACTACCTGTTGCTACTTAAAGAGATCAGCAGTTCATCTCAGACTCCCGTGTTTGTGTCTTGAATAACACATTTTGGAACTGAACTATCGGTTATGATTTGTTTAATGGAGAGTTGGCTCTTCAGACTATCATATTGGTGGTGGTTTACTTAGAATGTTCCTGCCAGCCTCTGGTTGAACATACAGCGTAATTGTTTGTAGATTCATTAGGAAAACTTTTAGGTCAGTGGTTCTCAACCTGTGGGTCCCCAGATGTTCATGGACTTCAGCTCCCAGAAACCCCAGCCACTATGGTCAATGCTCAGGGCTTCTGGGAGCTGAACTCCATGAACATCTGGGGACCCACAGGTTGAGAACCACTGTTTTAGATTATCTCCATAGAACTGAAAAACTGCAATATGTGTAAGCACTTAGTCCAAACCTGACCATTCTTTATTGGTCACTTGGGAAAGAGGATTTTTCTTTGATCTCTGTTCAGCCTCCCCTTTTCTCAACTTGGCAGTATCCAGATGTATTGGGTTTCAGCTCTCTCATCTTCTGCATGCTACCTGGAGATGGTGGGAGTTTTAGTCTAGCTAGCACATGACAGGCCTCCCAAGTTGGGGAATGTTTCTGTAGAGAAAAGCACACTTTTATGTACCAAGCAACTTTGACATCTATAAATATACCACCAAATAAAGAATGTATAAAGATAGAGAATTGGGACTGCCCTGATTTTGGTGGGCTGCATCTCTCAGCATCCATCACTGTGGTGCCGAAACTGCTGGAACTTGCACTGTAGCATCTGGAAACTCACCTGTTCCCATCCAAAACAGAGTGTGAAAAGCTAATTTTGCAAGGGATTTGTCTTTTAGCTGCTTGGTTATATTAAACAGGTAGGTCTGCTAAATATACTTAAGAAATGCAAAAATAAAAAGTTGTTGATTAATTTTGACTTCTCTGATTATTTCTGCAAGTGCTAACAGTGTTTCTTTTACTTTTGTTAATTTTTCTCAAATGAAAATAAGTGTTCAATGTTAGGGAATTAGAACTTTTTAGTATGTTTTTTATGCTGGAGGCAATCTATACTTTGTTGAGGATACTGTGGCTGCTACAGCCTTGCATTGGAGAAATGCTTATTTTTTTAGTTAAAAGTATTACATGGCGACTGTATTTCCTGGTTTCAGTATGTATCCCCAATTATAAATATGCTTTAAGAAAAAGAAATATCTTGTTGGTTTAAGCAAGTTCTTACTACAACCAAGTGATACAAGGTTGCTGTATAATGTTTGCCTTGTTGATATTTTCTTACAGATACAATCAGATACCTCTCCCTGCACGACAACAAATACATCAGATACTTCCCAGGACACAGCAAGAGGTAAAATGAGTAAGACATTTATTATCTTAGGGTGGAAGCAGGGGTAATAAGACAAAGTATTGCTTGACAAACCAAAGATACAATAGATAATGCCACATCTTTGGTTCTCCTGCGTAAGAGTCTCGTGTTCTTTGAATTTCTGAGAATGAAACATTAAATACAGCTCAGTTACTTTGTGGTGTTTTATTTTTATTTCTTCAGAGTTGTTGCTCTCTCCATGTCTCCTGTGGATGATACCTTTATTTCTGGGTCACTTGATAAGACCATCCGACTTTGGGATCTTCGGTCTCCAAACTGCCAGGTAAACTATCTAGTGGTTCATACAAGCTGTGCCAGAGTGCTGCTTCAAATGCAAAAAAGCTTATAGATTGTAGTCATTGGTTCCATTAAAATGTGGTAAAAGAAATCCACAGAAGAAACCTGTGGAATAATTCCTTTCAACACCTTTCCAAATTCTAGGGTTTGATGCATCCACAAGGGAAGCCTGTGTGCTCATTTGATCCGGAAGGGCTGATTTTTGCAGCTGGGGTGAATTCTGAAATGGTGAAACTTTATGATCTTCGCTCTTTTGATAAGGTATATAATGCTCAGGTAAATTTTAGCTACATAGATTCCCCAAAAGAGACTTTGAAAAGTGATCCCTTTTCCCATAGTAGAATCTCTGTGGTCCAGAAACTATCGTGCTCAGAATGTCTTAAGGGTTGAGACATATCTAATTTCCGTTAAATGATTCTTTGCCTGCTCCCCTGCTTAAGAAAATGGAAAGCATCTTCCTGGATCAGTCAGTGTCCACCTGGCCTTGCGTTCTCTGCATGGATTCCAGTGGGCTGTCGGCACTAGTTGGTTCACCAATATATCCATGTTTGTGTTCTGTTCCCCTAGCTTAGACATGCTTATTTTTCTTGAGAAAATATTAGGAATTCAGAATATAATTTGTTAAGGCTCATACCAGCAGAAAGACTAGAATGGTTCTGCTACACTCCTTTATTTTTTTTTCTTTCTTGAAGGGTCCATTTGCTACTTTTAAAATGCAGTATGACCGAACCTGCGAGTGGACTGGATTGAAGTTCAGCAATGATGGCAAACTTATTCTCATATCGACCAATGGAGGGTTCATCCGGCTCATTGACGCCTTTAAAGGAGCTGTTCTGCACACATTTTCAGTGAGGACTGCTTTTTTTTTATTTTATTTTTGGTAACCTTGTGGAAAACTCTTTGTTTTAAATCTCTCCCAAGATGAAATGGTCAGTTTGTACTGTGTAAGAAGCAGCTTTCTTCCAAATTTCACAGCTGTTCATACTTGCCAGTGTCTGTCAGTATCAAATGTGAACTTGCTCTATTTCTTTGAAGTTAGAGGTAGAACCAAACTTCTTCACTCTTCCTCTCCCCAGTTCTTCCAAGGGCAAACCATACTCATTGTCTTAGTAACATGATCCCAGCTTATCTCCTCACTTCTATATGGTTCCATTTCTTGGGTCACCAAGTTATGCCTTTTTCAACCTGTTGTCATCCAGGGTCTTACCCCCACAGTTTCTCCGCACAGTGACTGTTACACAGAACTAGACTCTTTTTCTTTAGTCACCTGTCATGGCTGATCCTGAGAGTTAGTGAACTCAGTAGACTTCTGGGCCAGGTGGGGCAGGCTCACAGTATATCTGCTTAATTATTATAGGCTTTACTATTAAGTGTAATTGTGTTGCAAGTGCATGCATTTGTATGTCTGATTGTCACTTATTTCCCCAAATGTTAAGAGCCAGTTTTTTACCCAAATAGCTAAAGGATGTCATAGGTGCCCTCCTCTAGCCCAGTGTTACTTAATTTGGTTGCTTGTGGCCCAGTGCCAGTCCACAAGCCATCAGCTGCTAGTCACCGAAGCATTTTCAGGAAAGGAAAAAAACATTTGTAACTAATGAGAACAAATATGGTGCTGGTCCCTAGCACATTGTTGAGGGGGAATTGCAGATAGCATCTGTGTCTTTGTTCCTTTGCTTGAGGTTATGTTGAACTTTTCTTATACCCTTACAGCTCCAAAACGTTGTTTTGCAGGGATACAACAATAGTAAAGCTGTCACACTGGAGGCGTCCTTCACTCCAGACTCACAGTTTATAATGATAGGTAAGTACCATTCTTCTTCTCTCTCTGACTGTGGGATACCTGTTCTGTGGGGTACCTCTGGCCCTGAAATGGATGTTGTCTTTCTTTGCAGCTTCTTGTTGACTTTCTGTGTTTTGTTGATATGTCCATCATTGCAATTTACATGGGTTGCTTCATGAAAAGGTCATCTGGTGATGGTTTATACTGCTATTGCATAATCCAATCTACAGGATCAGAGGATGGGAAGATCCATGTCTGGAATGGAGATACTGGAATGAAGGTTGCAGTGCTGGATGGAAAACACACAGGCCCAATTACCTGTTTGCAGTTCAACCCCAAATTTATGACTTTTGCCAGTGCATGCTCTAATATGGTAAGGAGGCTGGTGCTTCTGAAGACTTAGGGCAAACTGAGTATTTTACCAGTTGACTGCTTTGTCAAGATTTTGTTGTAAAGTGGCCAAAGGATTTTATTACTATAGCTTGAACAGCTACAGTAAATAATCAGTTTTCTGAGACAGTATAAAAGAAAACTTTTTGTTTGAACTGCCTTGCATTAAGTCAAATCAGTATCAGTATGCTCCAGGAGCTAATACTGGATCAGTTAATGATACTGTCTTGTGCTAAGTAGAGCTATTCTCCTTTACCAGATTATCCTGTGCCTTACTTCCCCGTGGCAGATGGGGAAATAGAGGAATGGTAGGGTTCGTACTCCAACCTAGTATCATATATGAGAATGGATACAGATTCTCTTACTGTTTTAAATTTGGGGGGCACTATTAAATCATATGTGAAAGTGGAATGCTATTGCTGATCAGCACTTTACTGAAATGTACTAGATACTTGACAATCTAAAGAATGGGTACAGGATGCCTGCTAACTGTATTCTCTGTAAATCTGATCAATTCTGTAAGAACACAATAAAATTATTGCCTTAGCCTAAGATGGATTTCTAAACTGTCATGACTAAAGAGGAAGGACTGGCAAAGTGCTGTTGATGGGCCCATGTGGCCACGCTTCCCGTGCTTCAGTGTTTTACTTAAAATGATTCGTTGTACTCTCTAGGGGTTGTGGGGCAATTTTTCCATGCCTCACAGGATGTTTCAGGTCTAGGAAGAGCTTTTTTCAAAATTCACAGGGCTTACAAACAAGTTGGGGTCTAAAAATAGTGCAAAGCATCCCCCTCTACCCTTAGATAATAATGAGAGCTGTCTGTGGGGTTATGTGGCCCTTTGAGGTCTGGTCAGGGCATGTGCATCCCCAAACCTCTGGAAATTGCCCATCCAAGCTTGTAGAAGATTATTTGGCATAATCTCAAGACAAACCATAGTTGCAAATCAATGAACAGTAGACATTGTCAGCATCCTACATACTTGCTTTCTTCTTCTTTTGTTTTCAGGCCTTTTGGTTACCAACAATAGATGACTAGTTCCATTCAACGTTTCCTTTGGACAGTTGATACTGTAGTGAAAGAAATATGTTTGTGAAGACAGCAATGGAAGTGTTGCAAGTGCATCACCCAGACAGAATGTTCCAGTCCAGCACTTTCTGTGTATGTTTTGTTTGCTACAATTCCTGCATAGGATTTTTTTTTTTTAAATTTGGTTGTGCAGAATCTTGCTTGGAAACTTGAGCGTGATGTCTGGCAGCATCTCGACTATAGCAAAATGCATTTCAGATGAATTCAGGTTTGCAGCTTTGCTCTGGAATATATTCTGGTTCAAAGCTGCTATGCCTCATATATATTGACATTTAGTCCTTTTTACATGTAATGGAAGGCTATCACCCCTGGAATGCTGTACTTGTTTAAAAATAGACTTTCGAGCATTACAGTTTCAAAAACCAATATTATCTAAGCTCTTCATTCTTAGGCAAACACTTGTATTATATAAAAATTCTGTGCCATATATTCATGTAACTGTCCAATTCTTGAGGGAAGTTTCAGACACTGTTGAGTCTTCCAGTTTTGGAAAGTCCTCGTGCTGTTACGAAGTTTTAGCTTCCAGCAAACTGTAGAAGATTTGAGACATTTTTCCATGGGCAGCATCTCGGACACAGAGTTACTTTGGAATGTTGTAGTGGAGAACAATAAGCAATACAGGAACCTTTCTTTTGGAAAATGCTCTCAAGCAAAGTGGATGGAAATACACCCCCTGTTCTCTTTCAGTGTAATCTAACCTATGTAAATATGTGGACAGGGAGGGTGGAGGTTGTGTCTTTTTTTTTTCCCTTTTTAAAAACATTCAGTATTAAAAAATAACACTTGGACCAATATGGTATTGTGGAATGAGTCTTGGTTGTATGTTTGCCTTTCACCAAACATTCCGTTGTATTCCTTCAGGGTACTAAGTAATGATCTCTCACCAGCTCCAGCTGTTCATCTGTCATGTATTGTATAATTACAAATTTAGTTAGCTTTCTGTTATACACCTATCTTGATGCAGCTAGAACTTCCAGTTAATGAACTCGAGTATATTCTTGACATAATCTTTTTGCAGAAAAATGAAGAGTTGCAGTCAACATGTGCAGTGGCATCCTTTCCACGCCAATAGGAAATGCATTAAGCTCATCTCTTACAATACTGATACTACGTTTACATTTAATTTGGTAAGGCATTCATTGAACTATCTGGGCCTATTGCCTGATGATCTTCATCACCAAACATGTAATACTAATAACCTGTATATTTCAACAGTTACATTTCAAGCAAGTATAGTTTGAATCTTTCACACTCCAGTACTTTTAATCCCCCTTTGAGGCCCCAGCGTTTATGTCTTCAGCCAGCTTTCTTTGACTGTGCCTTGCTTTGCTTAGCATTGTTTAGATGCTGTGGAGATTTTTTCTTTGCATTATTAGTACGTGTTGTACTGAACAACTGTAGGGAGTGCTTTGAGGGTGTTCCTGCATGGCAGGGGGTTGGACTGGATGGCCTGTGTAGTCTCTTCCAACTCTACATTTCTATGATTCTATGAAACTGTTAAGTACAGGTTTCTTTGCATCCTCCAAAGAGCTGTTGCACATAAACCAGCCTGAAGGATGTAAAGCTTTTAAGTTTCAGTTGGCAACAGAAGCTGCGGGCAGGGGGTGGGGGATCTAATTGCCTCTGTGCTAACATTATTGTATCTGTATTTAAAATGATTTATTGTGTGTGTCCGGCTGTTGGCTCTCTCATGCATCTGCCAAAATGCAATGATGCAAGTACTGCCGCTCAAGTATTTATTTCAATTTCATCAACATGCTATCTCCTGGCTTCTGTTGTATTAATTAAGAGCATTGCAGCAGTGACAAGCTGGTAAAAGATTTTGGGCAATGATGTCTTACATGGTGTGGCACTGAGCTGTAGGCTCTTTTTTATGAACATTTTTCTTAATCCAAGTGTCTTAACACTCTGTTGTGTTTGTGGCTGTTTGTAGTCTTAGCCACTTTTCTTTTAGAAAAAAGAAATAAAAACACTATTTTTAACTTGGCTAGTCTGTTATTTAACTGAAAACATTTTGATAAGTTCCCTGCTAAGTAGGTTGTCAGCTCTGCATTCCTCTTTCTGCTGGCAGCTCATCAAGTCATTTCCTTGGTAAAGCACTGCTTGCAAATGTATTCAGATTTCTTAAAGGTGTATTACAAGTTCCAAGTTACACTTGCATTTTGTAAATCCGTATTTGCAGCTTGCACATGATCTTATAAATACTTTTAGTGAAGAATAAATTGCAGTATGAGATATGGGAATGCTGCTACTTCATTGTTTTGTTGTCACTCCTGTGATTATTGTTTCTTCGTTTCCATCAAAATGTGGACACTTTCTCGGCTTAAGAAACAAATACAGATTTGGTTTCTGAAGCAGCTACTGGATAATAAGATTGACTGTTCTTATTTAGGTCTGCTAGGATGCAAACATCAAGATTGTGTGGACCCTGAAAACACATAGCGACACCTTTTGGCACCCTTCTATGTTCCCTCATGTCTCATAACATTCATACATACAAAGGTTTATAAATTCAAACATTTTACATAGTCATTAGAAAAATGGTGTTCATGCTAATCCCAACAGAATTGGGCAAAACTTTTTTTTCTTTTGATGTGTAAAATGTTACCCTATTTCCAACTTTCTGCCTAAGTACACTAATAATCTAAAAACTTACATTTCGCTTTGTGGACACGTACAACTGTGTTCCTGCTCTCACCTATGCACCTAGTTCTTAGCTATCCTAAACCTCTGCAGGGGTTGGGGAGAACTCTACTTTTCATGGCACTTACAACTGGCATTTTAAAACTGCCAGCTTCAGTTATACTGGGTGTTTACATCTTGTTTTGCCCTTTGAAAAAGGTTAACTGTTGAATATAATTGTGAATTTGTCCATAGGGACTGAACTTCAGGTGTGTAACTTATAGCTAAAATAATCTTATATAAAATTTAGTTGGAGCAAGTGCCCTTAGGCTCACTAAGACTTGCTGCTGAGTAAATGCACATAGGATTGGTCTACTTTGAGTCCCCTTGTTTGAATGTGTCAGTTTGTCATGAAGAACAAAGTATTGCAGTTGTACATGAAAATAAGGTTTTGCAAAGACTGTGTCTTTGATCATGTTAAACTATGTTATTTGCACTGGGCTGATTGTAGTGCTTAGAAGTGTAGGGGGGTTAGCGAATGAAAGTAACAGCTTTTCCTGAGATCTTTTCCAGACACTAGATCTTAATGAGATGTGAGAAACTGACATAAATTGGAGCAAAATGTTGCAATGCATTCTCATCTCACAAGTGTACCTGTTCACAGCTCCTTCCAAGATACTTTCTGGGATATGAGTAGTTTATTTCCCTTTAACTCCCACCTTGGTTTTCTGAGTGGTATCCTAAGCTTGCTTATTTGTCATTAAGCAGCCTTGGGGTATTTTTGTATGCCATACTTTGCAGTTTATAAGCATACTGGGAGGAAAGTATCATCCTTAGATTAGCATCAGCCCTATTATGACTTTAGTCTTGTCAGCATGTAGCCACTTGCATTTGCTAGACAAATAACCAAGTGGTACTTAAAGTGAATTGTTCTGTTTCCGGCATGTCTCAAAATAGTAACATTGAAATACCACCCCCGTGTTATCTAGAATTATGCAAGAGTGGACAATGCTTCTATTTAGGAGCACTAAATTATTTAAAGCTTGCATGGGACTGGATGCCTGCATATTAGTTTATGATCAGTGCAGAATGTGGAATAGTAGTAGTCCGGCTACAGCATGAGGTGAACGTTACTGATGCTCAGCTAAAACTGAAATAAACACAATACTGTAAGATTACGCTTGTTCTCAGGAGAGTGGATTATGTTGTGCTAACATATTAATGCTAACAAGAACAAACATTTTATTACGGAAGTCAGTCCTTCATTCATTGTCCAGTTGGTTTCAAAAATTGTGTTCCTACTGATGAGATACCTCTGAGGTCATTAAGTGGCACCTCACAGATATTGCAAACTGGACTGTGAGTTCCTTGGCAAATCAATTCATCTGTAATGTGGTTATCTGTCTTTCCTTCTGCTTCCACTTCAATGAGCACTGCTGTCTTTTCCAATGAGTCATGTCCTCCTATGTCCAAGGTATGATAAGCCCTCAGTTTAGTCATTTTGGCTTCTAGAGATTTGGATTCTTGATTTGCTCTCAGACCCATTTCAAATGAGCTGATTCTTTTATCAGCTTTCTTCACTGTACAGCGTACACAACCATACAAAATTGAGAATACTGTGGGATGAATGATCTTGATTGTTATTAAATGCTACATCTTCACACTTGAAGACTCCTTCATAACTGTCCTTGAAAGTCTTAGTCTTCTGATCTTTTGACTACCATCTCCATTTTGATCAGTGACTGAGCTAAGATACAGTAAATCTTTAGTTCAATATTGATCTTCATCATCCTAAATCATCATAGTAACCGTAATATTTTTATCAGTTTTATTATAAATTAAACAAGTTTAAGCCACAAATTAATATACAAACCTACTGTAACATTTTAACAAAACAATCACTGCAAAGTAAAATAAGTCGAAAAAGTACAAACATCACTGCAAACCACCCTTCATTAGGTACCACATATGTCTTGCTGGATTTGGTAAGAAGTTTTGTGTCCAACACCACCATATAAAATAAAATAAATTTCCTTCAGCTGCCTGAACAATCTCTCTGCAAATATCTTTTTGAGTTAGACACCCTGTCCATTGTATAATCATTCTGAAATGAATGTATAGTCTTCTCACTTATTTACTATTCAAGTGTTTCTCTTAAGCTTGATGACCTTGCGTAATTCCACAGTAGTGGCAGCATGCCATTTCCTTAATACTGAAAAAGCTTAATTCCAGAAGAAAAATTTTATCCCATTAACATTAAATGTTCATTCGTTCATATTACTTACAGGACCAAATGAGCGCGCAAATAACAGAATGTTCACATGAGAAAGAGATGTTATTTTACTGCAGACCCTTCTGTTATAAGACATGGGAATAGCGAACTGCCTTAGAGTAATGGCAACAGAAGTTGCAGAAGTGAGCTCTTCTAGTTTTGTTCCCAAAGGATGAAACTGTAATTTTCTCCAGGTCTATATATGGTCCGCTTATCCAAAATGCAGGTCCATTATTCACTTAGTAGTAACAAGCCATTTAATGCTCATCCTTGTTATACAGTGGAATTGCGAACACAGAAATATCATCATAGGAAGCAGGTATGTTACTGTCCATAGTCCAATAGTATCCATCCTTCTTCCCCTTGGCTTTCTGCACCAGGCACTTGGCCAGTTCTGAAAACCTGTAGAAACAAAGTAATAACTTATCAGAGCAAGGATTAGCAAGCCTGAAGAGATGAAGTAAGATTAATTATTATGGTACTGGGCTAGGTCTGGTTCTCAATTCTGCTATGTTACATAACTACAGGCTTCTCCCACTTATTTGACAGGTTAGGGACTGGAGCACTGTCAGAAAGTGAAAATGATTGAAAAGCGGAACCTATTTACTGTAGGTAACATGAAGGATTCATGGAAGCCTGCTTTGGATCAACTGTGCATGCACACTGCTTGCAAAGTCTCTCAGCTGGCTTGGTGAACCCCCCACCCTGCCCCAAGTTCACTCTGCAAACTGTGCGTATGTGGTCCCAAGCAAGCCGCTGTAGGCAAGAAGAAATAACAGAAGGCCACTGTTCCAATGCTTGCATTACAGACGAGTTCTATTAATTCAACCAGGGGATCTGCTCTTTCTGTAGGCAAGATCTGGAACTGTGTGTAAGCAGTCCCAAGGAAGCCTCTGCAGGCAAGAACTGATGAAAGAGTGGACCCCAAGTCAACCTAATGGAACTTGTCCATTATTTGGAAATGTCAAAACAGCATGTCGTCAGATAATGGAGTGCTGAAAAATGGGCACTTTCTGTGTAAGAAAAAACTAATTTCTTTATCTAGTTAAATGTAGCTGCAACATGTACCAAGCCCTGAACATGGTCAACAGTTTGTGTCCTACTGCTTTTCCTAGTTTCTCAGAATAAATAGGATAGGAAATAAGAATCTGTTATAAGTGCTATTTTGAAGAGCAAGGCAAAGAATACTTTTTCTAAAGATAACATAGAGAACTCCTTAGCGGTATCTGTTGGGCTGCAGTTGTTCAAGAACACTGACTGGTATTCTAGTAGCCCTATAACTCTAGCAAAGGTGATGTAACAGCCATCATTAAATATCTTAAGGGCTGTCCTGTGGGAACAAGCTTGTTCCTGGTGATGCTCAAGAGGACAGAAAAACTAGTTGAGAGATTCCAACCAAAAACTGAACAGTTCTTACTATCAGAAAGATTTAACAGTGAAATGCATTATGTCAGAAGATGGCGATTTTTAGAACAAAGATGAGATAACCACTTCTCAGGGGTGATTTAGCAGGGGATTCCTGCACTGCCCTTGGGACAGCCTTTGGGATCTCTTCTAATTTTGTCATTATACTACTGATATGCTAGCATGTTTGCTACCACAAGCAAGGGCAGAACTGTGACTACACACAACTAATATGTTGTATTCTTTATTTCTTTTACTACCGGTACCAAAGTAATGCTGCAAGCATTTTAAGTTATTTTTTGTTGAGATTCTTTAGGATTCCTACAAACTCAGTATTATTAATAGTGAAAATGTTACAACAGTTAGCTCCTGCATGCTGTGAAGGTATTAGAAATTTAGACATTGCAGCAAAGCTATTCTTGCTATGCCATGGCCTAAGGCCTAAATTAAATGGTTTGTCCCAATAAAGCAATGAAAGTTACACGAGTGTTGAAATACCAAACTCCCATGTATTCAATGGGTCTAAATTTAGTTGGAATTAGCAATTTGATTTAGACAATTCTACTACCAGTAAGTGCTCTCCACAAAAAATTCAAGACCCTGCTATTTCCATACTGGCAGGATATACTAATAGTACCTGTATGGGTCAGTTGTATTGTCCTGGAGAAAATTCCTGACAATCTGAGCCACATCTTCATTTGATATAACATCCCAAAGTCCATCAGTTGCCATGATAAGGACATCATCTTCCTTAATGTTTTGTGTTGTTAAATCAAATACTTCCACCTAGACAAAATTAATGAAAATTCAGAAGCTTTCTTAATTGCAATGCTAATACCATCCAGCTTGGGGGCAAATTGAACCTCAAAGTCAGCACAAACATCTAGGTAGTTAATTTATTATGTCACATCACCACAACAAAGCTGTGGACAAGCTGACTCACAACATGTCTTATTTGTCAGTGCATACAAGGAGTAGGGGAGAGAACATGGCATTTTGTTTAGCACCAAATGAAAACAAAAACAATGCAGCTAAAAGGACAGCATCAATATTTTAATAAGTCCTCAAGGCTTAACATACAGCATGCCATCAAAATTAACGAAGTGACTTGACAGTAGCAACTCTTAGAATCACAGAATCATAGAGCTGAAAGAGATCACAGGGGCCATCAAGTCCAACCTCCTGCCATGCAGAAACATACATCAAAGCACTACCGACAGATGGCCATCCAGCCTCTGTTTAAAGGCCTCCAAAGAAGAAGACTTCACCACACTCCACTGAGGCAGCTTATTCCAGTGCTGGACAGCTCTGACTGTCAGGAAGTTCTTCCTGACGTTCAGGTAGAATCTCTTTTCCTGTAGCTTGAATCCATTGCTCCCTGTCCTAGTTTTTGGAGCAGTGGAAAAC
This sequence comes from Iguana delicatissima, assembly GCA_948472985.1. NCBI lineage: Eukaryota > Metazoa > Chordata > Lepidosauria > Squamata > Iguanidae > Iguana > Iguana delicatissima. The sequence goes on from CAOKZL010003927.1 coordinate 36,657, forward strand.
AAACCTGTTCCCTCTTCGATATGAAAATCTTTCAAATATTTGAACATAGCTATCATGTCCCCTCTTAACCTTCTCTTCTGCAGACTAAACATACCCAGCTCCCTAAGCTGCTCCTTGTAGGGCACAGCTTCCAGACCCTCCACCATTTTGGTAACCCTCCTTTCGACACGTTCAAGCTTGTCAATATCCTTCTTGAAATGAGGTGCCCAGAACTGGACACAGTATTACAGATGAGGTCTGACCAAAGCAGCACAAAGTAGTACTATTACTTTCCTTGATCTAGACTCCATACTCTTTTTGATTCCTATTATCCAACTCAGAAGCAAGTGCAATTGTGTCCCCTAAGACTTGGCAAAGATGGGCAATCTTTGGCCTTCCAGATATTTTAGCTTACAAGTCCCACCATCTTTGCCATTGGCTATGCTGGATGGGACTGATGAAGAGTTGTATGCAAAAACATCTAGACAGCCAAAGATTCCCTACTCTGCTCCAGTAAATAGGCTTCAAATTGCAGCATTATGCAGTCTTTTCAGTTATGGTACACTGAAGCAGGGCTGTTGGGTAAAAAGTTTTCTAAGCATTTATTGTTTTGTTACTGAGTTCCTAAGCGACTCTAAACTAGCCATTTTGTCTTCTTGAACTGTGCCAGAAGTAATTAAGATAACTGACTGAGAACATGTGCTTGTTCACAGAAAGAATGACGCCTATATTTAGAAGGATCTGTTCTCTGTTCCCGTCTTGCAATTTATGTTAAGCAACTCTTTGTGTATTTTCTGTCTTTTTGGAAGCTCTACAAAAATCCTGATGTTTCGGTAAAGCTTTGTTCATCTTCCTCAGACCTCACAGCCAAGCTGACTACAGGGACTGAAAAGATGTTCCCTCATGGTCAAGAATAATTAATCGCGCGTGTGCGCAGATGAGAGACTGAGAGAGAGTGAGACAGACTCCTTTCCAACCTCATTCAGGGCTCAATTTCAGCTCTGTGATTCTACCTGGGAAACAGGGTTGGAGTTTTGTTTTAGTCATGCTCAACAGGGCCAATCTGCTGGAAGCGAAACAAATTCTCAAGGAATGCAGAAAATAAAAGAAATGGAACTATAGTATATCCAAGGTTGCCACAATCACAATGTCATATCACTTGCCTTACCTTGGGAACACAAGAGAGGAAAGGCTTGACTTCAACATCTGTTTCAAGGACTTTCAGCTGATGATCTCCCAGGCCTCGAGACACAGCCAGGGTGCCTAGCAAGCGAGCCTGAATAAAAAGTAAAAGTCCTTGAGTCAAGAATGTGACAGCATAGATAGCTGAAAGGCAGCAACTAATCCAGCTATAATTTAAAATATATTTACCCCGCAAATATTTTCATCATGGTTTAGTTTAAATACAAGCTTAACACAGCTGAGAGTATAAATTTAACAGAAGAACAACATTTCTCAGATGCAGCACATTTCCTAAGAGATATCAAAAAAACAGTAAGCAAACACTACAAGCTTAGGAAAACAGGATTATTGTTTATCTGTCCCCAACAGTCACATCTGGCATCAGGTGAACTAATGGGGAGAGTACAGTTGAGGTGCCAGTATTAAGACAGTCCTGTATCATTCAACCATCCCAGCCCAGAAGGTGGGAAGACTCAGTCAGCCTCCTGATTGGGATATTATCAGGTGGGCATGTTCTTGTAGGAGTAGGCAATCCTTCAAATACAGTGGATCTAAGCCATTTAGGGTTTCAATAGATTATGCCCATATATTAATTAATTAATTAATGCTTAATTAATTAAGCATTAAGTAATTCCCACTGAGTTCAGTAGGACATGCTTCTGGAAATGGGTATAAAATTGTAACTAAAAGAGTTAAATTAGGACTTTGAACTCTGCTCAGAAATAAGCTAGTAGATAACGAAGCTCCTTTAAGTACAGAGGAGGTATGTTCATTTCTAGACGTACCAGTTAACAATTCTGCAACTCTGCTCTGGGTTAGCTGAGGTTTTTGAACAGATTTTGAAAGTTGGATGTTGCCAGATCAGCAATGTAGTGAACAATACACTGCTGCTGCTCCCGTATGTAGGTTATTTTTTCCACGTTTGTAACAAAAAGAAAACTTACCAGTGCACGGTTCTTTAAAAAGCTAAACAGCCTATCTAACAATTTGCATGAATCTACTTGCACAAGGTTGACAGTTTGACAAGCCTGTTACCCTCACTAGCATGTGGATATTTTGTACAACTTGAGTTAATGAAAGCATTTTTGGACACTTCGCAAGAGAACAGACTCTGCCACTGTTGGAATTATAATATTGGAATTATAACAAATAATGACAGACAGCTTATTGGAAGGGACCTGTAAACACACCTGTTTTCCATGTCCATGGATCAGAGGGTACTTAAGGTCATCTTTCACCACCGTCTTGTACCCCCTGAAACAAGTAAGATTCATGAGTCTTCACATCAGTAGACCTTTCACTGTATTCTGGCTGCAAGCAATCTAGAGATAAGCATGCCCGAACCAAATGATTCCAACTAATTTCAAAATACACACCTACCTTTTTGTTGGGATGGTGCCTTGCGTCACATTTTTACAATTTCTGTAGGGTTTTTTTGGAACAGAGTCATTTGCCTTTTTGTGTAATGGAGAACTGATATTTACAAGGAAATATATTCAGGGGTAGCTATGTTGGCCATGCAGCAAAATGCAACAAAATCCAAAGTCCACAATACAATGCGATCTTTATTGGACTAAACTAAAATGCACAAATACATCATGCAAGCTTTTGAAACTTCACTGGCTTTTTCACCAGGCAAAGATTTTAAGAATCATACAATGGAAGAAAAGTGATGAGGTTTGAGTCACAGGCCTACATTTTGCCGCGATGTTACTCTGGTTATTAGCTGAGATAATCTAGAGGAATGTCAATGCAGGCAAAGGTTTCTCTCCTTCTTGGCCATATGGAGACTGAGAACAAAGGACAGTGTTTTACTTGCATGATGTATTTTGTGTATTTTAGTTTGCCCAATAAAGTTAACACTGTTTTGTAGATTTTGATGTTTACAAATATCACCTGCCTACAAAAAGTCATACATGATGCCCACAGTCAGCTGTTCTATCCATTTCAAATCATAGTCAAGGCTCACAGTCAAGAGTCAGAACTGTGGGTCAAGGCTTCCAGATGGTGAGACAATTTTTTTTACTGAGTCTCCAGGGGTGGGCAACACATTGCTCTCAAGCTCATGGATGCTCCTTTCCCAGACAAATGACTAACTAACTTTGGGAAGAAAGGAGAAATGGCCTCTGCATTCAGGAAGGAAGCAAAAAGTCTTGAGTACACAGATCAAAGAAAGAAACAGAGGTGAAACAGAAGGATAAGGCATACTCTCTAGAGCTTCCTGTCACTAATCACTCCATACAAATGTTGATACCTCTTTGAGTCCAACACAATTAACACTATAACGGAATATTCTGGTCCAATACAAGTCTAGTTAAAGCTCCAAGGCAGTTCCCAATTTCACATTTCCTTTTCAAAGAAACTATTAAAATAAAAAGACAAGACATTTGATTGGGAGAGTGAGATTGTTTTTCCTCTGCGTGACACACAGAAGGAAGCAAAAGCCTACTATTATGTGCCTCAGCCTTTGCCATTTCAAAGGGCATCTTGATCCTTTTGAAACCAAGATGTCTTCTGCATCCCAGCATCAGCCATCTCAGTAGGCTGGGAAAGCAACAAGAGTACAAATGATTAACAACTCCCAAACTGGCTGCATTATCTCCTCACAACCCAACAAAATGGCCACATGAGGGATAAAGAAGACAGTTGTTGTGGAGGACATGTAGAAACAAAGAATGAGGCAGGGGATGAATCTAAACTAGATTTCACCTCATCCCCTTTTTTTGAAAAAAATGAAGGCAATGAGGAAGGCAGGGAAAAATGCCGTTTGCCAAATGGGGACATTGCCATGCAACTGCCCAGTCTAGGGCAGGGATAGGGAAGGGTCAACCTCCCAAGGTCCAAAAGAAATTATGTTCATTCCCCCACCCCCAGTACTTTTTAGGCAGTGGGGAGGACAATTCATTACATTTTTGGACATCTCTTGTCCATTTTGGGCCCAGGGAACCTTTTTTGGGGTGGGGGGGTGACAGAAAATGGAGCAGAAGTTTTTTTCCTGGGTCATTTTCTGTTGTAAAAAAGGCCACTCTCATACACCTAAAATGACCTAGAGAGGGCCAAAAACCTGACGAGATTGCCCCAAATGCCTCGAGAAGTCATTTCGGGGCAAACCACCTATATGGCCCCCAACTCACAACAGTTGCCCACCCTTGCTCTAGAGTACACTCATGCCCTAGCCAATCAGAAAGAGAAACTCACCAGCCTTCCATGAAGTAGTCACGGTACAAGACCTTCTGCCCCACATCATCTCCTTTCAATCTCCTTGGAAACTCATACCTTATAAATTCATCAGCTAGGAGTTTTGGGTAAATAAAAGCCTGAGAAAGAAATGATCATTCAGAAAGTTTAAAAGACAAGCCTAATTTCAGAGGACAGCACTAGGAATTCTTAAGGCAGGTGCTCAGAACTGTGTTCCCTATTTTCCTCATGATCTATAATGTGAATTCAGTGCAAGTCAGCTGACCCCCTCCACCTTCAAAAGAGAACAGAAAAAATGTCTAAAAGCAGAAATTTCATTTCAGAAATGAAACTAGGATCCCAATCCACAGAACAACAAGCACTGTCCTGTGACTTTGTGATGTAAGGGTGATCTTCAGGAGGAAAACCCATGTTATTACACAGAATCCTCCACACTGGATTAGGTAAAGACATGGTAAGTCAACACAGTCTCCATTGTACAGTCAATGCATTATTCTGAGTGGCAGAATAAACAACTAATCCATGTAACTGAAGATAATAATCAGTCACTAAGTACTTCAGAGCTTCTCAGTGCTCCTTTTAGAGTAGTACTAAAGTATAATACATTGCAAGAGAAGTTGTCATAACACAGAATAGACCTGCTGAAAGTCTCAACATTCATTAAAAATGGACAGGCCTTATGCACACTGCCATTATAAAATATGCAGAAAAGTGTTCTGCTGTTTGTTTTTAAAAGGGAGTTCTCTTACCAGGTGCTGGATTCTCTGCCTCTCTGTCTCAGGGGTGAACTCAGTACTCAGAGGAACAAAGCGTTCTTTTCGTACAAGGAGTGCTCTGAATTAAAATGAGAATATAGGTTCTTATCATTTCCAAGTGGATCTATGATCTTATTACAGTTTTTCAGGCATGGGAATAAGTGGCACAAGGCTTAATTGCTTGCATGTTCACTGCACACAACTATCTTTTCAGATACTCCAAGATCTTAGTCAGGTCAAGGGACAAATTAGCTTCAAATGTGAGCATCATCTTGCTGATCTGTGGTACACACGGACTCCTACCTGACTTACAAGTGTTCACCTTCACTAATATTTGAAGTTGCATAACACAAAGAACATCGTCCATTAACTTGGTATGTCCAGAAAGTGGGAAGAGGCCAACTCATAGCAGAGCTAAACCTAAACTAGCTGTGGCCAAACAACATTCTGCTGATGAAAGCAAACTGAGAATCCAACCATGCACTGCAGTGTTGTTGTTTTTTAAACTTTAGAAAGCACTAGCAAACCCTGTTACTTCCTTTTTCTAGAAAATGGAGGTATGCAAAGCCTCTGTCTGGTCTGGAGAGGTTTGAATCTTCCTTCTTCATACTTGTTTCTCCTTCAAAAATCCTCCCTGCCCCTCACAAACTACTGCTTGCTTGCAGAAGTGCCATTTATGGCAAGCAGTACCTGGGGAGGGGATTTTCAGTAGAAAACTCACCTGGCCAAAAAAAAAAAAAAACCCAGAAAAAAAAACACGAACCCCCCTCCACAAAGTACATCCCCAATCCAAATCAAATATGTAGACTTCTGTGTTTTCTTAGAAAAAAGAAGTTGCCACTTTTAGTCAGACTTTTCATAAAGAATGCTTAATGTAACAGGTAGTTTGATTCCAACTCTGTTAAAATGGGGATGCTCTGACATCAAGTATCTTACTCTTTGTTTTAACCTCCCCCCCCCAACACTAGTAACTCAATTCTACTCCACTTCAGTGGGCAATGCTGGGCTCCCATTCCAGGTTATACTGATACTGACTCACCTGCTGTCACCTGCATTTGCTATATAGAGCTTCCCCTGCAGATAAAGCACAGCGAGTGCTGTGCAGCCTCCTGACTGACTGGTAATTTCCATCTCCTGACCAATCACTTCATCCTGTTGGAAAGAAACATTACTTGATGACAAAAGGGAAGTGTCAGATCTTCCAGCAAGGGCCAACACCTAAATTCATCACTGTTGTCAGAAATAAAAATTACCCGGTCCCCCACTGATAGCCAGTTCAAACCAACAAGGCCCACATGTTGCTCCTTCCCCATACTATTACATTTTTTATGTACATAAAAACAGAGAGAAAGTTCTGCGTTTCACATCACAGTAAACTTAATTGGAATGGTACAGTCCTGCTTCTGGAATTTCCACAGGCAAGTCCATGCTTACTGACAGGACAGAATGCTGGAACAGATATTATTAAAGGCTGGCATTCTGTATCACAGAATCCATAACTGTTCTTTATTCACCAACACTACACAGTCATGATTGCACCACTGTAGTCACAATCATAAAAGGAACCCCAAGCCACCTTAACAGCGTGTTAAGCCAGCAGCCACATAAGAAGAAGCAAGGAAGAGGTGGTTTCCACTCCACTCCTACCAGCAAGTGAGGCTGCAACAATCAGGAGCAGGAATCTGGCTGCAGTTCTTCAGCCTGCCTTGCTCCCTGGTGGAGGGGGCTGAAAAAGTCAACTTCTTCATGTCCTGACAGCTGAACAGATTACCTTTGCTGGAGGAGGCTGCTGGCTGTTAAGGTAAGTTGGGGGCGTGGAGGTCAGGCCAGGACATATTAACTTAGTTATGTATATGTTACTAAGTAGCTGATGCAAGATATTGGTGGTGGTGGTGATTTCATTTATGTCCTGCCTTTTCCCCAAAATTGGGATCCAAAGCGATTTACAAAAATAAAAATACAGTTAAAAACAGTTAAAAAATGAGAAGTAAAAGCATTTAAAACCTTACTATTAAAATGGGCATATGTGTATGTGTGCCTTCAAGTGGTCTGTTGACTTATATCAGCTCTTAAATTTCATTTCTTAGGCAAGGAATACTCTCAAGAGGTGATTTTGCCAGTTCCTCGCTTTGAAATACAGCCCACATCCAAGTACTAACCCTGCTTAGCTTCTAAGATCAGATGGCATCTGATGCCTTTGGTGTAATTAGGCTATTATTAAAATAGCTGGAATCAAAACCTTTTAAAACAAATTAATTAAATAACAAAAGATGAAAATCAGCAATGCCCTGATGCTTCAGGGCCGCTATGGCCATCAAACAGTGCCCAGTAACAGCCAGTCAGGTACAGAAAGCCAAAATGTGAGAGTTATCACTTTATTAACCATTCTTTCATCCCAAAGCAAAGATGTTTTGGGTGCAACATACACAGATTATTTGATAAAGATAACGAATTAAACAAATAAATAAAATAAATCCTGCACAGTTCTTCACGTTTTCAAGAAAATGGGTTGGATCCAGATTTGACAGGTGCACCTGAGCTGGTAGGTTTCCTTGCTTCCTTCTCTGTACAACAACCTCAGTACCCCCCTCCAAGAAATGCTTACACAGGGCCAAGAGACCATGATACATGGGGTGAGCTGTGGAGTGGGAAGGAGATCTCCCCTAGACTGAGAAAGAAATCATACTTTCCAGGATTCCCTCTCTCCAAGAAAGGCAGATCCTAGATCCCAGTCAATAACAGCTGGCACCAAATTCTTCCCTGGCACAACTGTTGGCAGTGAATATTGGAATCAACATAGTTCTGGCTGAGTTGAAAATAAACACAGAAAGGCTTAAGATCACTGCTTAGTCAGGTGAGGAAAGCACAGTGGGCCCTCCACTTTTGTGGCTTCAGCATTCTTGGATTTGATTATTTGCAGAATATTATGCTTATTTAATTTATTTACTTAAAAGACTTCTTACTCTATTTGCTCCAGGAATGGGTTCTCTCAGAATCCAACGAAATTCTGTGGTCCACTTCTCCCAGAAGAGTCACACTGGAGGACCTAGAGGTTCCAAGATAGAACACATGCCTGGCATTGCTAATTTCTATTAGAGGCTGACCACAGAATCACACTGAGGACCTAGAAAGTCCTAGAGAAGTGTTCTGAGGTTAAAAAAAAGTGCTCATGATTTTTATTTGCATTTTTTCCACACCTGTGGAGGTTTTGCACCCCTAACCCTTACACAAGTGGAGGGCTCACTGTAACAGGCTCACATTCAGAACAATATCTAACATAAGAAGCATCACCATTCTTTGGGAGCAAATAAATGGGAAAGAAGGTCACCTACACATTCCTGGAAGGCGTTCTCCAAGGCTCCAATGACCACATCTTCCTGGCGAATTTGCTTTTCTTCCACAAACTGTGGGTCACTTTGGCAAATACATTGTCCATTGAGGTGCATCGGGGGACTGACTTCAGTAATGCCCTCTACCACATCTTCCAGTTTCTGTTTGATGCAATAGTGCAGGTAGTTGGAGGCCATAATTGATGCTTCTGGCCCACCATGACCATCAAACAGTGCCCAATAATAGCCAGTCAGGTACTGAAAGCCAAAATGCAAGAGTTATCACTTAATGGGCTATTCTTTCACCCTCCTGGAAAGATGTTTTGTGGTGTAACAGAAAGAGTATTTGATATGGATGTAAGAGCTCCAGACACAAATTTCTTTTTAGCCACAACGTTCAATGAGTGATGTTGGGTAGGTCTCCAATCTCTTCACCTCACCTGGCATTGTGAGGATCAGAACAGTGAAGCACTTAGACAATTCTTCACACTTTAGGGATCAATTACTGAGACCTGTTTCTTCACTTGCACTTTCGGATCCTTTTTAGAGTCAAACAGCAGAACAGAAATACCTTTTCCAATGAATAAACAGGCTTAATTCTAACAATATTCTAAAATACTTCAGATTACTGCGATGTAATTTGTAGGGCTGCCTTTGAAAATGGCCCAGAAACTTCCAAAATAGGGTGCAGAAGATGGTTAACAGGGACTAGCAGCCATATTATGCCACTCTTCTGCCATTTACCCAGTTTTCCAGTCCTTTTCTGGTCTATTTCAAAGTGCAAGTATTAACTGTCAAAGTCCTGAAAGATATTTAGTTGGGTTTCCTAAGGAATTGCCTTCTCTCATGTATCTGTAGACATCTTCTGAAGTCTTCTTCCAAATTCCTGTTTTAAAGAAGGTTATGGTGACTGGCTAGCAGATATAAAGAGAGAGACAGCTAGGAGAATGAGAGACAGAGCAAATGAGAGAGACTGAGCACACATCTTTCGGTACTGGCACCCGCAGTTTTGGAATATCCTACCCAGAAAGGCTCACCTGGCTGACATGTCTCTTCAGAGCTAGGTGAAGGTCATTTTATTTTCCTTGGCCTTTGGTTCTACTAAATTTGTGTTCTGTTATTTTATTCCACTTCAGGTTTTATTTTCATGTTGTATTTTATAATTTTTATTTTTTTATTTATAAATCATCCAGAGAATTTTCATTCTTAGGTAGCATATCACCATGTTAAAAAAAAATACTGAAGCAACTTCAGAGACAGATACAGTTTCATTTGATTTGGGATTCTGCCTACATCAAATGTCAGCCACACGGAAAACTTCACACATGCCCATTAGGTGCTTTTAAACATCAGCAAGGGCAACGATTTTCTCCTTTACTGCAAGCTGCCCCAATAAACAAGATCATATGACAAGAATCCAGTATGGGAGGGAGGCTCTACTCGGTAAGCGGGTTCTTCTGGTTTCACAAAGGCATCAATTGTCCATTCTCTGATGTACTAAGCTTCCCCTTGCTTCAAATTTCACTTGAATATTGTTGTTTTATTTTAATCTCCAAGACAAATTCATCAAGCACATGGCTGTTGGGGTTCCTTCCAACTCTACAGTTCTATGTTGCTATACAAATCTGTAGCTCATGTCTTTCATGGGACACTTGGCAAGCTTTACTAGCAAGCTCAAGGACAAAAGACGGCATTCATACTCTGATATATGACACTGCAGCACAAAAAGAGGAGGAAGAAGCACTTATTATTAATAAAAGCAAAGCGTGTCTAACCTACATTGACAGTGTATGCTTCCCTGTTTCCCACTCCACCACATAACTACTATGCAGAAATGAGGCGCCACTGAAAAAAAGCCTGTCAGTGGAAAAAGTGAGAGCTGCTTAAATCTTGTTCAGTATTTATGATGCTGTGAGCTAGGTTTGTGTGTGTGCTTGCCTTCAAGTCGACTATCGACCTCATAAATTTTACTATTCACGTTTAAGATCATGGCACTATTGCCATGATGAAATTGCACTCCCCCAAAGCACACCTTAAAACTCTCACCAACTTGAGTTCTGTGGTGCTCTTAGGTGGGGCACTGAAGGATGATGCATACAGTTCCTTCCCATCAGCAAACTCAATAAGCAATTGCTCATCACGCTGCGGCACACTTGTGGTCAGAAGCTGGACATGTCATCTCTCCGCTCTCTGCTCACTGGTGCTGCAGAACACCTTTGTTCGGCATGGCTGCCTAGCTTCCAAGATAGGTTAGGGGGGCACCAGATTGGAAAATGGGTCATAGCTCTGTTATCATAGCTATGTCTCTAGCTCTCATGTACGATCTCATTCAGGATCTCAGAGTATGTATTCAAAGCAACACTTTGTAATGACGGCTACACCTGGGTCGTCTTCTTTTGATCCTGAACTGTAGAAATACCTTCAGACCTGGGAAGAAGGGACTAAGGAACATTTAGCCAAGCAACTGCCCACTCAACTGTGAACTGTTAGGGGAAAAACAGAGGATGAAAAGAAGCCTGACCACAAGGGCCTACAGAATTCTGTATGAACTCCTGTATGGTAAAAACTTCAACAGAGGGCCATCTGCATTTCTCCACCTCATTTGAAGTAAAGAGCATGGAAACTAGGGAAAAGTCCTTCTCAGTAGTAGTACCCCAGTGAAATGAAAGTGGGATTTAGTGGCACTGGTTTTGGTGTCCTTTCTGTGTCAGGTATACTACACTATTCTTTTCCTGGACTTTTAGACAACATTTTAGTTTGTTAATTGTTTCTAGCTGGCTTTTAATACTTTTTTTAATTAAGGGGGAAGAATTTGGGTTTTTTTCCCTTATATAAACCACTTATTTTTTTAAAAAAAATTGAAGGCCAATATGGCTGGCATTCAGTATTGCAGTTACACATTTGGGATCTACAGTTATAGATCCTTAGCTACTCTTTATTCACTAACACTACATAATCTAACTATAAAACTACATAAATCCACTACTGCCCACTTTAAAAGCCAGCAGGCAGATCAGGTGAAGGAAGTCCATAAGGATGCAAAGAGGATGACATTTCCACCCCTCCCACTCACATCAGTGAGTGAGACTGCAATGAGGACTTGCAACAGGGGTGCTGCTTCTGCTTGCTGCAGCCTTGCTTGCTGGCACCAACAGGGGTGGCAGGAGGAGGAATGGAAACATTCTCTTCCTTGTGCCCCAGACAGAAGCTGAACAGACCTCCTTTGCCCAGTAACTGGCAGCTGGCTGTTAAGGCGGGCAGCACGGGTCACACCTGCAGTTACACAGTTATTTAGTTACACAGACGTAATGAAATAGTCAGTGCAGAATATCAGCATGCATCTATAAAATACTTATAACAAAAAAACTGGAGCACTCAAAATGCTGTATTAAAACTGTGGGTGCAAGAAAATTATGGCTGTAATTAATTCCTGTTACTCAGAGGCTGAGACATCATATATAAACCTACCTCAGTGGAGCAAAGGATCAGCCATTCCTGATCTTCCTCTTTGCCATATTGCCTCTTCCTGATGGAGATCTGACAGCATGTTGCTTGGTCTTCATTGAATTCTGATTTTTCTGCATTGATAGTTCTGATGGAATAAACAACTCTTGTTAAAACAAAATTCACAAGAATAGTCAAAACATTTGCCTTTTTACTATGGCCAATGAAACTAGTGAATGCTCACTAACATACTGATCTGCTCTTACATGCTCTAGTCTAAACACTATATAAAGTATCTGTCACATATTTATCCATTGAAAGGATTTGTTAATTGCACACCTGTCCACCAACAACCCTGATGTGATGGATAAGAAATGTAAAAACAGTCTTTAAGTTTAAGTAAACATTTTTAAAGTTATTTTTAAAAGCCAAAGGACAGGCCATTTTAAAATACCACTTTAAACATTTCCCATGCATTCAGGAGAGCCAACATCAGCCTGATTCTTTTGGGAGAGAGTTCTGCAAGCAAGGGACTGCCACAGAGGAAGCCCTTTCTCATACACTGACCAACCTAACCTCCTGAGGTGGTGGTGAGACATGCAGCAGGACCCCCACTGAACATCTCAATTTCTGTGTAGCCTTGTATGGGAGGAAGCCGTCTTTTAGATAAGGTGGTCCCAGGCTCCTTAGGCAGCGCAGCCTGCTCAAGATCAGTGACACATGGTCTCTAGAATACATGCCAGATAAGAGTCTGACTGCTGTATTCTTTTCACTAGCATTTTATTCAACTCTTCAACAGCAACCCTACAGAGAGTGCATTACAGCAGTCTAACTGAGAAGAATTAAAAGCATGAACCACTGTGGCCAAATCCACCTTCTCTGGGAAAGGGTGAAGTTGGCAGAGCAGCCAAAGCTGCTCAAAGGCATACCTGGATACAGTAGTTACCTGTCCTTCTAAAAGCAATACTGGGAAGAGGAAGGTGTCACACCTCCACAAGAAGAATTACAATTCTGGAAGGTGGAGTAAGTTGAAACATAATTGGCTCTGAGGGTGAGTGGGTTTATTTTTAGGAATAGTTGATATGTTTAGTAATAAGATCACATTTAGTAATAGATTAAATGTAACAGAAAAGTATAGAGTTAAGAATGAAATTATTATAATAATAATGAGTATAATGAGAATGAGATCTAGATATAGGTAACCAAAGCATATAAGCAGTGTGATATAGAATATTTTGAATAAGTAGGTGATTGTAATGGAATTGGAGAGAAATAACAATCTAAGCTTGTTTTTCTTGAAATTCCCCTTTTCCCCGGTGTTATGTGTATCACATGGTGTTTTTCTTTTTTTTGTTCTTTTCTTTTCTTTATAATCAATCAATCAATCAATCAATCAATCAATCAATCAAAGAAGAAGAAGTAGCAGTAGCAGCAGCAGCAGCAGCAGCAGCAGCAGCAATGCTGGGTCCAAAAGCACGACCAAACTGTGAGCTTGCTCCTTTGGGTGAACTGTAACCCCATCCAGCAGAGTTTATATCTCAATCCCAGGATGGTTTCTCTGTTAACAGAGTATTTGTCTTATCTGGATTAAGCCTCAATTTGTTTGTTGTTGTTGTTATGTGCCTTCAAACCATTTCTGACTTATGGCAGCAGTAATATGATCCTGTCACAGAGGCTTCTTGGCATGATCTGTTCAGAAGGGGTTTGCCACAGCCTTCCTCTAAGAGAGTGGGACTTGCCCAAGGTCACCCAGTGGGTTTCCACAGCTTAGTGGGAACTCAAATCATGATCTCTAGAGTCAGAATCCAATACTCAAAACATTACACCACAGTGGTTCTATTTATATTTATGGGAATATAAATAAAATATAATAAAATAAATATAATAAAATAAAAGAAGAGCAGGAGTCAGTTTTGAGACCAGAAGAACCCAATGGGGCCAAACAACATTCCCTCAGCATCACCTCCTGAGAGTGTTCAGCCAAACAAGACCAGAACCACCACAAAATAGTTCCCAAGTCCCGTATTCACGAAGGATATTGCGATGGGCTTCCACTAGGGCTGCAGCCCTTCTGTTCAGTTTCCAGTGTGGCAAAGCAAGGGGCCCACTATACTTCCTACAGCCATGCTCTTCATCCAAGGTGACCAAGGCTTTTTCTGTCCTCTAACAGAATCTCAATAATCAGCTTCATCTAAGAATGCCTGTAATTTGTCAGCATTCATTCTAAAACCTTACACTTTTAAACGGAAGATCAGAAACTGGCCAACAGATATCCAAGGGGTGGGATCCAGCGATAGTTTCCTAAGTAGAGGTCTTATAACTACTTCTTCCAAAGGAATTGTGAACAATCCACTTTCAGAGAACGTTGAAGACAAAAGTGGCCTTTCTGTTCATTGTGTGACCAACAAGCAACAGGAGAGATGGAGAATTAGTAAATTATGTTGGGCCATGAGTGCCTGTCAGACTTGTGACCTTTGAAGCTGTCTCTTGGTCTTTTTGTTTCTTCCCTCTTTATACAACAGGTTGATTTTCTCTCATATCACAGTTTGGTTTGCACAGGGCCTTTTATCAGGACTGAGACAAATCTCATAACCACTGGGTTAATTACTTCTCTATTGAGAACTTTGCATGGTTTGAACAAGATAGTAAGTTGCTTAGGACCAACAAAGAAACAATTAAATCTCAATTCTGAGATGTATGGGCAATTCTAGGTGAAACTAAATCAAAGTATAGCACACGAGCTGCATGCAGGCCCCAAGGGTGCTTCTGCAGTCTTTACCCAACATTTTGAATTTTTAAAAATTTATTCAAAATGCCCCTCTTCTTGTCCATGGGGACGTTTTGCCACGTTTTTGGAGGGGGAGGGGCCAAATTAAAGTGACATTTCATTTCCTGGCTTTAAAAGACCTCTTCTGGGCCCCAAACAAGTCACCACCACCCAAAATGGCAAAATTGCTCCCTGATCCCCTAAAGTAGGGTTTCATAATCTGGGTTCCTTGAAACCCTATAGTTCCCAGATGCCACTAGGAATTCCACGATTCAAGAAAAACCGCTCCTTTTTTTAAAGTTCTGGATACAATTTTTATGCAGGGGTTCCTTGAGAACTGAAGATAATTTAAAGGCTTCCTCCAGGGTAAAAAGGTTTTGTAACACTGCCCTAGAAGGTGGAAAGGCATTCCAATGTTGTTGTTTTTGTTGTTTTTAAATAAGCATTTAGCCCTTTGAGGTCCAATGAGGAATATATGTGATCCAAGAAATTCAGGCAGATGCTCACCTTGAATTAAAGAATTGTGGGAATAGGGGTGCATTTGACACTTTGCAGATGCCAATGTATCTGCGCAGTCTTACAGCTTAAAAGAAGAATGATATCAAACCTAATGAGAGACCTGCCTCTCCAAAGACTGAGAACTTACAGAAGTTCAAGTCTTGGCTCATGGATGTGAAACACAACCCCAAGCCAGGAAGATATACCATGGTCATGCAGAGAGCCCTCTTGAAAGCACTGAGAATGCGCCCCCCACCGCCCACGTGACAAGGGGTGGAGAGGGAGGGCACTTTTTGCCTTCCTCCCATGAGAGGATAGCACCGGTGGGGAAGGCGGGGCTTTAAGGAACTATTTAGGGCTGCCCCGCCTCCCCCTCTGCCTCTTTTCTCCGGATCGTTGCAACCCACCTTTCCACCCTATAGTTTCAGTGTAAGTTCGCTGGTCGCTTCGGGGCCGGGTAGGAATTTCTTCCCCGTTCAAGGTTTTTTCGCCTACCCTACACTGTGCCAGGGGATTGCGTAATTGGCTATACAGGGTGGTGCCTTAAATAGGTGCTAAATAGGCATCCACAACCACACTTGCAGTCACCCTGGCCGGTAAGGGGGGGGTCTATGGGTTTGGTGTGTACCTATGACACCCTTCGGTGTAGGATACAGTCTATCCTTGAGGAGGGCCCGGGACTAGCCCATACTGGCTTGAGCCCGGGGTACCCTTCCAGACAACGGCCGGCCAAAGTCTTGATCCACCTTCTGTGCTTGGCTTTGGGGCCCAGTATCTCGCCCTACGGGCTAGGGAAGATGGTCAGAAGCTGACTCTTGCCCTAGTCCACCCATGCTGTTGACCCCCCCTTTTAGGATAGAAGTTCAAGATCAAGTTCAAGTGCAAGTTCAAGTTAATTACCATTGTATGTTAATTAGGCATATTAATAAATTGCCCTAGTTCAACCCAAGCCCTGTGTGTGGTCTCCTCATTTTGTGGGTTGGGCGGCAAATGGCTTGCTGGGAAACACCTGCATCTTGCAAACAGTCAAGAAGGGGAAGGGAGAACTGAGCCAGCTCTGCAGCAGGGGTTTCTGAACTGTGGTTCACTGGCAGTCTCAAAACCTGGGCCAAAAGAAAAAGTTTTCTTTGTTTAAATGATTTTTTCTGGGGTCCAATGCTTTCACCAGATTTTCAGAGGAGCCTAGAAAAGGGCTAAAACCCACTGTTCTTATCCCCAGGAGATTCATATTTCCTCTCCTCCTTCCTCGGAGCTGCACGCTGATTTGTGCATGCTCCTTTGAGTGTCTCTCTCACTCTTTCTAGTGCCTCCTTCAAACTATTCTGGCTACTGCTCCAGGAGACCACAGGATTTAACAACAATGTTCCTATGACTCAGTTTCATTCCTGAGACCATAACTTGCCAACACAGGAAATGGCTGACATTATAAATGTTCTTGCTTCTTAGATATGCATGCAAAACATTTCATGGATGTTGCTCCACTGACTGATTCAGTGTTCAACCACCAACAAGGAAGAGCCATAGTTTTCTACTGTGCTCTGGTTATGTCACATATTGATAATAGTAGCTGATTATTATAGTCACAGAGGTTTCTCAAACAGGCAGAAAATAACAAATCTGGACTTTACGGTCCTTTTAGTGCAAGGATACTTCTGCTCCTCCAAATGCTACTTGAGCGTAACCCCCAACATCCATCCTGACTGGTTATACTGGCCAAAGTCAATGGCAGCTGCAGTCCAGCAGGAGCTCAAGAGCTGCAAGTTGTCCATCTCTGTCTTAATGAGGGATATGTTGAGCAACGAAGCCTCTGGGGCCTGCAGTGGGCCTTTCAAAGCAGGGAGCAGGCCCCTTTCTTCTGACAGCTAGCAAACACAGTAGCAACTGGGGATTCTGTTTGACCCCACATTTGTGGCAGGGAATTCTTCACCTTCTCTACCCTGTGCTTCCTTTTCTTCCCAACAGTAATCCTTTGCCGCTGTAGCTGTAGCCTTAGCCATAGTGGGTGGATAACAGTGGGAAGAAGGCACAGAGTCCAACTGTGTCAGATGGAGGTATGCAATAGTGACAACAGCTGGTTGGGGAATCTGTCCTTGCCAAGAACATGTGGCAAAGAGATGGAGAGCTGAACCTAGTTGTTACTGGTTACTTACTGATTATGCAGGGGAAGAACCAATCCTCTTTCCGTTGCTAAGGCAGCAGGGAAAGTGTGTTGTCTGCTTTATCAACAGTTTACCTTGTCCAGCATGGAAGTGAATACAGCCAGTAAGTTGTTCGTATCTGCTCTGATTAAGGTGCTACACTTGGGGAAAATCTAGTAGATGCACTTTTGGAATCTGCTTGCATTGTTGTTGTTCAAAATGCTTTTCAGTTGTGCTGGATGTCCAGGTGTGGACAAAATTCAAAGACTGCTGACAGCAACCATATTCCTACTCAGTCCCTTAACCTTTCTAGCTTGTGTATGAGCTGCCGCAGGAGGCAGACAGGTTAAGTGGTCAGTCCTCGGGCTGCATGCAGACAAACTGAGCTTATATGAAAATGTTTGGGTTGCAAGAGGCTGCAATCCTCCTTTGGCTGCCTATCTCTCTCTTTTGGCAAGTAAATATTGGTCCAAAGATCTGCATTCTTCTAAGCGATCTTACACATATTTATGTGGACCAACTTTCCTGCCCCCTACGCCTTTTAATAGAGCTCTTCTCAGCTATTTGCTAGCACTGCACCATCTGAAATTCCAGGCTTTTCCCTGCTTCTTACACACCAGTCCCTCAAATTATCTGGCAGAGACTTGAAACAAAAGAAATTGTCCCTTCTTACACATTAGGATGAGTGGGTCAAAACATTCCATCATTTGTTCTGGCCAAAAGTAACTTGGCACTTTCAACATGTTGTGGACTACAATTCACACAATCTCTAACCCATGCTGGCGAGGGCTGATGGAAATTACAGTCTAATGCACATGGAGGCTGCCTGCTTTCCTATCCGGGGTATTGGGCCAAAGTAAAGGAGAAAGCTATTTTTACCCATCTTTTCACTAAACTTGCCATATATTCAACATGTTTCATTTCCATCGCTGAAAACAGTTTTGACAACCAAGTGGCATGGCTTGTTTCCCCTCTCAAAGTGCTTATATTCACACAGCGGAATGCTTGATCTTTAAGGTGTGTTTTTTCAAGATCTGCTGACCTCACTATTCTTCTCCTCTGAAGAGTTTAGCTTGAGGACAGGTTTAAGATTTCAACAGAAGGAAAACAGGCTTTCTACATGGCAAACAAAGCAGCAACAAGGAGGAGAAAAAGAGAGGCACCTGATGCGACAGCCAGATTGTTCAGTTTTAGCCACAGCTTCAGTGTGTGTTTCTATCCACAGAGGACTATGGCCAAGAAATGAGCATGCAGTCATTCTCTAGTGAATAAATCATGGTATATTCTGATGGTACTATGCCAATATATGTGACTTGATTTCTCATAAAAAAAAAACCCTGTCTCATACTCTTGCAGCTTGACTAATCTGTGAAGATGATATATCCTCCTAGCTACATATCAATAAAATACAACCTTTAAATAAAATTACCTAATGTTTGGCTTTAAAGAGTAACACAGTAAAATAATCTTTGCTACTTTGCAGATCTTGCCTGCAATCACATTATAACAACAGTTGAGCTGCCATAATTTTGTCTGTATAACATGTAAATGGAAACCGCTGAGGCAGTTTTATGGGTGAATAATAAAACACTACTGAATATCCAGTTATAATCTAGGCAACAATAACATATTTGTCCTGCTGTGGATTGCTCTGTTGCAGATTAAGCAAAGACACATTCTAGATAGGACAGAGAAGTTCCATTCTCTCATATTCTTCCACTGGAAGGTTACGTGGTTCTTTTGTTCCAACTAATGGCTTGCAAATATGATAATGAAAATCTTGCAGCACATTTTATGACCTCACACATTTTCCATTCCTGCTATATATAAAAAATGAGTTCCACTTCTCACCCACCTCTTTTTCTAATGTTTCTCCTATTTGCTTCCACTTTGCAGTCAAGAGTACTGCAGCAGATGTAAAGGGTAAAAGTTCTTAGCCAACCTTAAAAATTGGCTGTCCATTCAAGAGCTGGGTGACTAGACAGAAGACACTTCTGTCATTACAGCATCATTATGACTAAAGACTAATTTGTCATGCTGTCTCCTGACAGGAAGTTGTAAAAAGCATGCAAATCTGCCTTACAAGAGAAGTAAGCAAATCCCAGCGAGCCATCAGGAAACATCACCCATACCACTAACGTAGTGAGTAAGCAGCTGTTTTCATAAGCAGCTGTTACGCAACTCTTTTCCCCAGAACTGGTGTCTAGGAAATTGTTTCCAGAAATACATACACACAGATGGGGAGGGGATTGTTATATCCACACTAACACCCATACACATGTAGCTCAACACTAAATGTTGGTGTGCTTTGCCACATAAACCCAAGGAGCAGTTTATAACACTAGAGCTATGCCAACATTATTCTGACGGCTGTCACAATTGACGGCTGTCACAATGTAACTGTGGTTTACAATCTATTTTTACAACAGTCTTTTGAGAACTTATACTGCAAGTCAGACAAACAGTTATGCTAAGGTAGTGGCCATCTTTTCTTACTTTTACATAAACAACGTTTAAAAGTGCAGTATAATGGGAAATGCCCTATAAAAACAAAATATAATTCATAGTAACATTGAATTCTAACGTTACAGAAAATTGAGAAACCGTGACTTACTTATAAAATTAGCCAACTGTGCAGAGTGAGTCAACTTGACTCAGGTCTCTCACAACTCAGACTAGTAAAGCAATGTTAAAATTTCATGACATCAGCCTTCTAGCCTGATGGTGCATTCACAGAACAAAGTCACCCCTTGTTATTGTAGGGTGAAATGCGCACATTCAGAGGAGCTCTTATTCTCAAGCAGGCGTGCACTGGTTTGCCACCCATGACCTGAAGCCTATTCATAGTCTCACCTAGAATAAACGGTGTTGACATTTAAAGCCCTAAATGACTTGGGACCTCAATACCAGAAGGAATGCTTCTCCCCATACATACATGCTCAAGAATCGTGGTCTGCAGGAAAGGCCAGTCCCACCGTCGTAGACAATATGAAGCGGGGAAACATGGGAGACCACCTTCTTGTCTGCAGTGCCCTGACTGGGGTACACTCTCCCTCTGAGGTCTGAATGGTGCCAACATCAGTTTCTTTCCAATGCTAAGCCAAAATATGGCATTTTATTAAAGTCTCCAGAGACTAATTTATTTAAATGTATACACTGCAGGCATGTTTTGTGAGGACTTGAGAGACACAGTCTTCTTAGCAGCTGCTCCTCAGCTGTGGAACTGCTTTCTACAAGCAGTCCATTTGGCTCTTCCTTAGTCTCTTTCTACCAGCACACGAAGACATTTTTATTAGGCAGGCCTTGGAATTTTAATTATGGAGCGGTAGCATGTGTTTGAAGCGATGCACCTATATTTTTACTCTTTTAATAAAAATTACATTTTAAATGTTTCTAACCAGTTTTAATTTAAAAAATACTACTTAATGCTTAACTTTTGTAAACTAGTGTTTTAGTTTAATTTTTTTTTAAGTATTGTAACCCACTTTCAATTCCACAGCAAGTTTCCAAGAGAAAAAAGCAGATGAAGTCAATGGGCATGATGGTGGCACTGATCCCCAGCACACTGAAAATACCCTGCTCGACTCCCACACCAGACTATACAAGAAGCACTGCACTACATAATGACCTTTTAGGAACTCACTAAGCTTAGTAGAGCTTCTAGAGAACATTTTGCAGCAAAATGCACAAAATGTCTTTGTCTTTCAAGGTTAAGATTGCCATCCTGAAAACTGGGGAGGCTCCTGTACCCTTAATGACTGTGCAGAAAACGCACTTTCAGCAGGCGTTACTTCTCATCCAGCCAGGAAACAAGCAACACTTGCTAAAATTCCTTCCTTCGCGCAGCCATTAAAGGCGCAGGAGGCGGCTCCGGTTTTCACTCTGGCAACCCCAGATGCTCCACGCCTCCTTGCTGTTTCCCTTCACTTCCAGACCAGCTTCTCCAGACTCAGCTGCTAGGCCGTTTCCGCACTAGCCTGTTATAGCGCGATTATCCCACTTTCAACATCCCATGGAATCCTGCGGCCCCTCCCGAAACTGCAAGCCCCAGGACGCCACGGGATGTTGAAAGTGGAATAATAACCGCGCTATAACAGGCTAGTGCGGAAAGGGCCTTAGAGCGCGGCTCCCGCCGAAAGCGCCCGGCGGGCGTTGCCCCCGCGCCCCTCTCCTCCCCGCGAGCGCCCCCTCACTCACTCCGCGTAGCCCGTCCGCCACTGGAGAGGCCTGTCTGGGGGCGGGCAGCAGACGGGCCGCTTGCCCAGCGGCCTCTCCTCCCCGCCAGCCGCTCCGCGCAGGAACTTGGGGCGCCGGTAGAGCAGAGGCCGCGGCGGCGGCAGCGGCGGCGGCGGCGGCGCTCCTTCGCCGCACGGGCGCGGGCACTGCCTGCCTCGCTGGCTCGCGGCGCCGCTCAGGAAACGCCTCTTAAACCAGTCCGAAGACATGAACCCGAAGTCACGGCGAGCCGGCGCCGCGCCACGCCGCGCCACCGGCCTCCGCTCCCCTCGGCAAAGTGGGCAAAGCGCGGCCGAGCCCAGCCCAAAGTTGGCGCTGCGGGGGGGGCGGGGCGAAGAAGCGGGGGGGCGGAGAGAGGCAGTCGCCCAACCAATCACCTCGCCGCGGCCTGGCGACGCGTCACGAGCGCGAGGCAGCGAGCGCGGGCCAAAACGTTCTCGCGCCAGCCTAGGTGAAGACGTGGCGGGAAGGCTTTCCTTGCGC